>VWZF01006227.1:0-20164 GCA_013396755.1 Sclerurus mexicanus | reverse complement strand
CCACACAGGACCCGCGCGGGCTGCCCGCGCCGCGCCTGATAGGATCGGCGACAGGCAGCGCAAGGGCGGCCCGGGGTGGGGGGGCTGAGGGTTCCCGACGGGCAGGACCCCACAGGACACGGGGGCGGCGGGTTCGAGTCCCGGCCGCGACACTCGGGCGGTCACGGGGGTGACAGGGACACAGACACACATGAACAGACACACAGACACACATGAACAGACACACACGCAGTGCCCCGTGTGTCCTGTGGCACACGGAGGCGTGTTCGCAGTCCGAGGTGTCGGGCTGAGGTGTCCCCTCGCGGTGCCCTGAGGGAGGAGGGCGCTCGGGGGACTGGGAACGGCCCTGAGGCCCGGNTGCTCCAATTCCTGCATTGCCCCAAAGTCCTGCTGTGGATCCACACCAAAGAGAAGTGCTGTCACAGGGACAAGCTCATATTCATTAATTTTGAAAGCTGATGGTAGCCCCTGCTGCCAGAATGTGTCAATCTGCATCATGAATGTCCCCTTTCTTTTCTGGAGTTCCTGTGAAGAGGCAGCAATTAGATCTTTATTGCACCTTTGTTAACACAACCTGCACTCACAGCTTATATACTAACCCACACACTTACTTTGTGTGCTTATGTAGGGCTGGTTTCACATTCAATCTGTATAGAATAACTGTTAAAAAAATAAAATATATATATATATATATAAAACCATCCACTCCCCACACTCCTCTCGAAGAAAAAGAAAGCAACCAGCCAACCCCAAACAGGAACCATAAAACCCATCAACAGTTTTAGGAGAAATCATTACTGTTATAAAAAGCAGCTCTTGGAGGTGCAGTTCCAATGTTGGAATACAGTTGCTCTTTGGTAATTTTAAAAACAGGGAAGTTTATCTTGTAAAACTGCTGCAGCTTTGCTTTAAAATGTTAGGAATAGTAGGAATACTTAATAGCTGACTAGGAAGGAAAATGATGAATATAACATGACTATACTGTAGCAAACAGGTGTTTATTGCACAAATATTCACCACTGACATCCAGGAAAGAAGTGGTTTGAGAAGAAGCTTCTGTAGGGTTTGCTCTTTCTTTTTTAACTTTGCTAGGACTCTGGGGCACTTTTAAGACATTTTTTCTTCATTCCACTGTGTTCTTCAACATTATTGCAGTCTGTTTGATCCAATATGTCGTGGTTTAACCCCGGATTGTAATGAAACACCACACAGACTCTTGCTCACTGCCCTGCCCATTGTGGTGGGATGGGGAGGAAATTCAGACAAAAAAAGGGTGAGACCTGAGGGTTGAAATAAGAACAGTTTGATAATTGAAATAAAGTTGTTGACAATAGTAATATTAATATTGAAGAGGATGTTGGTGGTAATTGTTCAGGACAATGACTGAGAGGTGCACAGGCACAAGACACGTCCCTGGAAAGGTGTCCCTGCCCATGGCAGGGTGTTGGAATGAGATGATGTGTGGGCATCTGTGTGGAAAAGGGCTGTTTCCTCTGGAGAACTCCAGCACTGTTGGATAAGTGCTTCTAAAATTAAATGTTTCGGTCGGCCAAGCAGATAAATCCACCCAAAATCCCACCACTTATCTTAAAACTCTGGTATAATCTGATCTTCCCTGTGGGATCTGATGCCTGATGTCCCGTAGTGCTGCACAACGAAAGGCAGCTGGTTTCTGACACAGACTGAGCTTTTTCTGGGGTTTTTTTTTGGTGTGGTTATCCACCCCTGACCCTTCCTTGAAGGGAGAGTTAGGCCTGAAGTCTGTATGGAGATTTCCTGGGCTAGGATGGAATCCCTTGGGGATGTTGGGAAGGGCACAGGGACTAGAAGGGAATGAGAATCCTGGAATAGTTTGGGTTGGAAGGGACATTAAATCTCATCCCGTTCCACCCCCTGCCATGGGCAGGGACACCTTCCACTGTCCCAGGATGCTCCAGCCTGCCCTTGGACACTCCCAGGGATCCGGGGGCAGCCACAGCTTCTCTGCCCAACCTGTGCCAGGGCTGCTCACCCTCCCAGGGAAGCAGGAAGGCGTTGTAACTGGATTGCATTCTGCATCCCATCCCAGAAGAAGGCTGAAAGGTATTTTGCCCAAATCAGTTTTCCAGAGAGAGGATTTCGTTGGAGCTGAGACAAGCTTTGTCTGTGTTTTAAGGCGAATTTCCTGCCCGTGCTTCTGTTGCAGTGTCAGTGCACTGTGAGCACATCTGAGCCAGAGGAACAGTGATGCCTCAGATTGGAAAGGCACAGTGGTATACTCAGTGCGGAGGGTGGCTGACACCTCACACTTTGCTTGAGACTTGTTAATTTAGAAAGCTGCTCAGTTCATGGTGACCTGATATGTCAGCCAAGGGTAACTATTAACCACTGGAAATGAGTTTGTGTGCCCGTGGAGACACAGCCAAAGAGATGAATTATCCATGTTTGTGTCTCATTCCCAGGGTGTGTATAATTGCTGCAGCATCAGGCAGAGCAGCTGCCATCCCAGGGTCTCCATCAACATTTCCCTGATCATCCCCTTGGACAGGGGGTGGCTGGACAGCAGTGACACCTTCAGGGATGTCTAACCTGTCAGCCTCTGGCTGCTTCACAACCCTCACCAAGCTGTGGGCCTCCACACTGGGCATGATCACCTTGAAGTGAATATAATAACCTTTTCTGAGAGGTAGATCGCAAAAAGGATTGGTGGATAAAGTGCAGGAAGGTCTGCTGTGCCTCCTCTCTGACGGTGGAAATGTCTGAGCTGCCTCAGGACTAAATGAAAAACAAGTGATGCCTTGCTGCCTAATCATCATCAGAGGAGTCTTGCGTGAGGAGTAATCACAAGCAAAAACTTCTTGCCAAAGGGGAAGGGAAAAAAGGTGATTAACAGCAGTTTAATCCTCTTATTTGGAATACTGACCACTTTTAGCCTGGTATAGCCCACCTTGGAGGCTGTAAAGATAACTGAGACAACCTGACAAGGGGAAATGGCCTCAGGCTCTGCCAGGGCAGGGGCAGGCTGGAGATGAGGAGGAATTTGTGCCTGGAAAGGGTGGTCAGACACTGAAAGGGGCTGCCCAGGGAGGGTTGGAGTGCCCAGCCCTGGAGGTGCCCAAGGCAGGACTGGCCGTGGCACTGCGTGCTCTGGGCTGGGGGACAAGGTGATGAGCATTTTTAAGAACTGTATCAGATGTTTAATATTATTGTTATTATTATTATCAAGTGTCAAGAGGCAATGAAATACTTTCCTTGTGCTCTTTGCTTCCATCATTATTTCAGATGGTTGCTGATTAGTGATTTAAGATCAGCACTCACAGTTTTAATGTGTGGTGAGGAAATCAGTGTGTTTTTTGGTTCAACATGTTTAAACAGTTTGGTGTTGATTGTCTGCAAACCCCCCTTTGGTTCTGAGCAAATCGACATTATTTTTCATCTTGTTGATGACAAATGCCTTTCCCCCCACTTATTTAGGAGTCAGGTGTACTGAGGCATTGGACAGGATGGTGATATCAGTGGCTTCACAGTTTTTGGAAGGGTGTGTGACACTTCTGCCTCTTCCCAGTGCTCCTTAAAATTTTCACCTGAGCCTGGTCTCCTGACTGCTGTAACTGTTCAAAGTTTAGCATCACACATTCCTGGTGCTTCACAGAAAATCCAGAGGTTTTTTTCAAGTGGTGCTTGTTTAATCCTCCATTCCCTCATCTCATTTTTCAATCCGGGATTCTCACGTAAGTATCTTTATTCCTCCTTAAATTGGATAGAAGCAGTACTGCTGAGGACAAGCTGTTGGGAGGTTTTTCAGATTAGCAGATATACCCTTTTGTATCCCAGAGGGAGAAATGAATTAAGATGGCAAATCCCTTGTAATAGCTATGATGCTAAAGCCCCAATCTTTTTCTAATATCTGAAATGCAACAGACAGGAACTTTTAATTGGCAAAGTGAGGCTTCACTGATGGTCACATCAGCAGGTAGGAAGAAAGGAGAGGGTCTCTGGGTATGTATGTACCTACAGATTGTTATATCACTGTGTCCTGCCTGATATTGAAGGGGTTTGAAACTAGATGATTTTTAGGGTTCTTCCCAACCCAAACCACTGGGGATTTTATGGTTCTAAGTATAAAACCAGGCGGGCCAGAAACCTGGACATAAACTGAGTTAGTGCTGAAGAAGGAGAGCCATTTCCAAGTACTTGGCTTCAAAGCTTGCAGTGTTTGCCTTCACATCTGTGAAGTTACTCATAGGAGGTATTACAAGTCTTCAAAACACATGTAATTCCTTCTCTGATCATCATACAGAGGGATGAATGTCAGAGCTGTTCGTAAGCGTGCCTTCACCTTTCTTTGAGGTGAGGGTTAAGTATAGATAAGGAGCACTCTCCAGCGTGATTTTAGAGCCCAGCTGATTTTATTTCTCTTTCTCCCCTTAGCAGGCAGCTCGCATCCCAGCACCATTTCCCAGTGTTGTGTTCAGGGCAGCTGGAAGGTGCCAGGTGTGCGGGGTGGGCAGCGACCCGAGCGCATCCAGGGATTCTCGTGCGCTGGATCCTCCCCATCACGCGGCAGAGCTGGACCACAGCGCAGATGTGCACGGTGCGGAGCAGCTGCCTCCCTTCCCCATGGAAAGAAACGCTGCCCTGAGGCTCCTGCTGCTGCTCCTCTGTGTGGGATCCAGGGTGTCCACGCAGCAGACGGCTGTGCCAGCCAGGAACAGGTCGGTGACTGTGTGTGCGGACAAACCTGAGCCACCCCAGGCTTTGAGTGCTGTCATTTGTGCTCTGTGGAAGGGGGTTCGGTCGCAGGCTGGAGGGTCAGGACGCGGTGGCAATTCCCTTTTCAGGTTTGAAAGCACCCAGGGATAATACAGAAATTAATTATTTGGAAGTGTAGAGTGAGTTAAGGATGTAACTTTAAAGCAATTTTATAAGAGTGGCTTTAAAATGAGTGTTTTCTGTGCATCTGTCCTATATCTCATTATGTTTTAATGACTCTCACACTGACTTTCCCTGGTCTGTGTGAAAATGGAGTTATAAATAGAATAACAACAAGGGTATGAAAACTACTCCAAGGTGCTAAAATATTCTGCTGGTGTAGAATGAATTCAATATTGCAAAGGAGTATTAAACCTGTGAAATTACTAAAGCTTTGGATTTATTGTTATTAGTGATGTTTCACTCTCTAATGAAATGTAAATAATAAGCTCAAATCATAGCAGGGGAGAGAGGGGACTTTATAGAGCCAAGAATTATGAATGTGAAAACAGCCTGAACTGTGTGAGTTGAATGTTGCCCAAAGTCACCAATAACACACAGAACAAACATGCTGATGGAGGTTGCAGCTGGCAGGAGAGTCTGTGCAGTTAAGGCAAGAAGGACATGTGGTGCTTTGCTTAAGCTTGTATTAAGAGATCTGGTAGTCAGTTACTGATAAATACTACAATATGTTTTCATCTAAATGGCTTACTTGCTGCTCTCCTCTGCCAGCTTTCTGATCTCTTACTGTTCTTAGAATAATTCTGCTTCCTTTTTTTTTGCAATCAGACTGGAATCTGAGAGAGAACAGGCAGTGGAGCATTACCGGAGCTTTTTTACAATAAATATTAACAGAAGAAGTTGTGATTCAGATGCCAGTGATTTAAATGGGGAATTTGCCTCATTGAAGATGGGATTGTGCCTGCACCATGTAAATTTGCTAGAAGTTCTGTGAGCTTGCATTTTCTTTTTTTTTTATTTGTATTAAAAATGAAAGCTTAAGTTTCTTGTTTTTCTGATCCAGTCCTTACTGGTCATCCATTAAATTGCAGATCAAACCCCAGTAATCAGTGCATTGCAAAATAGTTATGTAAATCTGTCTCCCTGTGTCAAATCACACATTTGAAAACTATGTAGATATTTCAGATTGATAGGACTTACTCAGAGACAATTCAAACTCAGTAATATTTCTTGCCAGGATGGTGCTAAGAAGGAACTAGCTCTTTCCCTTAACCTGGTCTCCCAGTTTTGCACATTTATAATGTCAATGACTTATTTGAAATTCCTTATGATGACCGTCTTTAGGACTACAACCAGTGCATTGCCACCAGGTGCCTGTCATCTTTCATCATGAGTTTGTTTTTCTGTGTGTTTGAGGGTTCATGTGTTATTTTCCAGTTAAATGCTTTATAAATTAGCTGACTAGTTCAGCAGCCAATGAGGAATTCTGCAGCTGGGTAATATTAGTATGAGAGAGATGACTCTGAAGTAATAGGAATACTGCTTCTGTAGATGTAGGGGACATTTTCCCATCTGCTGCAGTTTATCACAGCTGTAATATGAAGAGTAAAAGTGTGAATATGGCATGACAACTGCCTGTGGCCTCCCCACTCAGCCCCTGTTGTGTGTCAGGATTATTCACGTGGCTCATCACAGTGGAGAAAAAAAGTCCTCAAGAGATGGAGCCTTTCTGAACTTTTTCAGACAAACAAGCCAGACTTGGTTATCTTATGCAGATGGATAATGTCCTCCGATAAGAGGGAATTTACACTTCTTTATTCTTATAATCTTATTTAATTGGGTTTTACATAGTGATTAGTCATCCCAGTGCTTTGTATTAGGGCTAATCCAATTTCATTTGCGTTCCTAACATACTTGTTATGGTAAACACTATACAGCATACATGTCTGGGTGTATCTGGGCTAGTTATCTACGCATTGGTAAGAAAAAATATTAACACATATATCATGTGAGCAACTGAATTTGTAGTGTCAGGGTGAGAGTGTCTGAATAAAAGGAAATACAAATTTAAAAGGCTATTCTCTAAATCAGTGTGCTAAAACTGATTTGCTGTCACTGCTTTGCAGGTCTAGACACTGTTTGCTGATAGTTTTGCAGTGGAGAGTAAGTGCTAGCTAGTTTCCTGACTCTTATACATGTAATCAACATCGCTATAATTAAAAGGGAATATGTATTTCTTAAATGTGTAGTTACTTTCCTATTGTTTGCCTCTAACACTTGTTCTCAGTGAAGCAAGCTCCAGCTGGGGACAGAAGGGCTCTGGTGCCAGGGATGTCCTGTGGATTCCCCAGGCTTGCCCTTTGATGGGAATGCTGCTGGTTTGACAGTGTCACGGATCACACACCCCTGGCCCTGCAGGGCTGTGAGTGTCACAGGCAGCTGACAGACCCCATAACATCATCAGCAGTGCAGCCTTGCCCAGGCAGCAGGATGTGATCCTTGGCTGTGCCACAGGGTTGTGGCATGATGGGTTTCTCTCCCACAGCAGGGCTCTGTGTGCTGTCCAGGAGGAAAGGAGGCAGCCAGCACTGCTGATTAACAGAGCAATTATTAGGAGTTCCTCTCTGGCACTTCGTGGTGGTTCCTGGGTCAGTCTCTCCACTGCATCCCTCATGCAAACATGAATATTTCATCAGCTGTGCACATTCATCTCTGTGAGTATCTTCATGCTGAAAGCAGGGGCTCGGCGTTTCTTCCAGAGCGGCTGCAGGATGTGGAACAGTCAGGATTTATTTAATTTTTTTTTTTCAATCACAAACCCAGAATTAACCCTTCCCCTCCCCAGAGCAGCGTGAAAACCTTTCAAGTGTGGTGAGGGAATGAAAAGAATTGCACGGTGTTCACACCAGTCTTCTCCCACTCCAGTGTTTCAGTCTGTGGCTTCCACACTGTAGCAGTGGGCCATGAGAGTTCAACTGTGCATATAGAGGGGAGCTCAAAGGATAACTAAGCATAACTAGATATACATAGGTGCAACATAATATAACTCAAGTTAGTATAACTAAATAATTTATATTAATTTCCTTTTGGCATGCCTTGTTTTTGTAGCTATTACCATGAAAAAACGCCCCCTGAAGGCACAATCTGACATGAAGAAAGGCTAGAAAAGGCAAAAAGAGCTGTATCAAATTACAAACCCCGTGTTCCTAATCATAAAACAACCTCAGAGGGTTTTTATCTGAGAAAGAAAACAAGGTTTGGTCCATTGTAGCCACAGTTTTTGCTACCTGTGTGTCAAAATCTGGTAATTTGCACCCATTTCTGAAGGCTGCTTGCTGTTGGCGTGAGCGGCTCCAAGTGCCTTGAAGAACTGATTCCAGAATTAACCCCTGGCACCCGAAGAGCAGTGGGAGAAAGTGGGACCCACTCTGAAAATGCACTGCCTTCCTGAGCTCACTGGGATGTCAGAGCTACAACTGAGGAGACAACTGAACAAATAAAACTGTAAATAAAACCGCCAGATTCATTTTAAACACTGTCAACCACACTGAACTTTTTAAACCCAAGGTCTTTATAATGTTCTTCCAGCTTGACAGAAGGCAAGGTGGGCTCTAGGCCATCCCATGTTGTTTGGACTCGTGTGTATCTGGCATTAGGGGTGGTGTGATGGAAATTAGTTTAGGATTACTCCTGCTAGTGGGCAACACAGGTGCCCCTGCCCAGGATCCATTGGGGAGTGGGTTCACCAGATATCCAGGGACTCCTGAGGAGTGCCACGTCCTGACTTTGCAATTCCCATACCCTGGGGTACAATTAGCACATAGATACTGAGAATTCCTAGTCCTTACATGCTGGTCTTGGTGTATGTGTTTTCAAGAATTTTGCTCCTGTGGTGGGTTGGAAAAGTGGTGAGAAACAAGGCAAGGAAAGAAGATGGAGGTGTATTTCCATGTTTAGTGGCTCTGAGGCAGGTCTGGCCCCACCAGCTGAAGATTTGCACCTAAGAAGAAGATCAAATGCTGACATTTTTGTGAGCCTGGTAATGGACACTTGAGATGTGCTCCCTCTGCCTCCTGCTTTGGTTTGGTATTTCTTGGAATGATTCAGGAACTATCTTGGAATGGATGTAATTCTGGGCTTAAGGCATATTAGCCCACTGCATTTGATGTATCCTGAGGGAATTCAACGTGTCTCTTCTGATCCTCAGTGGGGAACAAGGATGGTGCAGAGTCCTTTTGTTCCTCTGCTTGTGGGCTGGAACTGGTTCTGTCTCTAACCCAAAACTGATGTCCCATGGAACAGGAATAATGAAGCCTTATATCAGCATAGTAAGGATATGGGAAAGTCTGTCAGGGCTGATCCACCTGAGGGATCTCTGAAGATGAGGCATTTTCAGCCTGGGAACATCAGCTTTGCATTAATTTGCCCTGATCCTGTGATTTGACAAGCCAAGGGCCTGAGTTACTTCTCAAATGTTTTATGGAATGAAGTAGTAACAGGAGTTACCCCAGCAAACTTGCTGCAGACTTTAAATCCAAATGCAGTGAAGTAAATACATGCTTTTCTCCTCTCTTCTAGTTCACATGAGTTCTCAGATCAAGATTCTCTGCAGAGAAATGGTAAGGCTCCCAGTGGGCTGAACCTCTGGGTAGTGGTTCTGTTAGTGTGGTTGTAAAAGATTTTATTCCCAGATGTTGCTTCTGCTGGCATCAGTGACTGTGCTGTCACATGTTTTGTTAAAGAATATCCCTCTTTAAAACATACCCTTTCAAGGATTTGCCTATTTTAAAATAATAATTTGCTGTCCAGCTCTGAGATGCAATGAGAATGGGGACAAGAACAGCATCCACTTTTTTAAACAAATGAAAACAGATTTAAATATTTGAAGGATGGAGCTCTGAGAGAGTCTATGAAGTGACTAGTCCTTGTGGAACTTTGCCCTCCTGGCAAGCAATTGGGCCATCAGGTTATTTGTCACACCTTTCTGTCTCTGGTAGAGCAAGGAAAGAACTTCCCACCCACCATGAACATGTTGTGCAATTCAACACACACCCTTTGGCAAGAGGGTTTGCTGTATGCAGAAAACAGGCAGCTTTTGCTGTGTTTGGGGTGAATAAATACAGATACAGCCTGAACCTTTTAGTTGTTCCATGGAAAGAAGAGGAACCTTGTTGGATGAGTGAGGTAAATTAGAAAATGCATGTATTGAGGGAAATATTTGCAGTAAGTCATGTATTTTCCAAGACAAAATCATCTATTCTGACATACACGTTTTGTGCAGGGATAACTATTGTTTGCATATGAAAGTGCAAAACTTATGCTTCTATAAATGATTGGGTGCTTATAATATGCTAATATTAATATGTTTATAATAGGCTAATAAATGTTAGTAACACTCTTTCTTCTGCAGGAGAACATTATGAAGGCATGAAGCCGAAATTGAATGTCACTCAAGTGGCAATTGCACAGGTAATGTCTGAAGGACTGGATCCATAGAGTCTTTTCAGAAGCTCGTTCAGATTTACATTGCTGAATTCAATCCTTTTTAACGTAGTTTACAAAAAATAGCCAACAAAACTGTCTAAATCATTGTGATATGATTCTGGTCCCCTAGGTGCTGTACAAGGTGTCTTCTGCTCCTCTGAGGAGTGAGATGAGACTTCAGGTGCTGTTGCTGGTGCTGACTGGGTGTGGGTTTGGGAACAGGGTCTTTCTGAAGGAACCCAATCCTTACATCTGTATACTGTACAATGACATTTGGCTGTTGTGGCCAGTCTTGTGCTTATATCACTTGGCACTAAATGAACAGTTGAAGCAGAACTTGAGGTTTTCAGTGGGAGTTTCCCCTGAGACCAGGCTGTAGGTCTTGTCAAAAACTGAGCATAAAAGGCTTCCTTATTAGAAGTGATTAAATCTCCCTCATCTGTAGTTCTGAGGTAGTCATAGTCACTCACTGCATTTTCTGACCACTATCTTGCCTTGCTTTCACCATGTTGCTGTCTGTACTTGCTAGTTTTAATCCTAAAGAACCCTTTTGCTGTGTGTAAGGTCCAGTGTCAAAGGGGATCTTTCAGGCTCTGAGCTGAGAGACATGATTTGCTAATCTGAACAGCACCAAAAAAAAAAAAAATCTCTCTATAAGCCAAGACAAAGCTTTGGGGCTTAACTGTGTCCCTTCTGGAGCCTGGTAAGATGCTGTTTGTGGCTGGGACTCAGGAAACCTCTCTTGTTTGTACGTGATTTGAAGTTGCTTAATCATATGACGTGGAAAAAAGCAGCCATGCAGACACTGTGTGTGTTACTGTGTTCAGATAGGACATGCACCAGTGGGACAGAGCTGCTGTCTGAGAATATGAGTTTGAAATCTGGAAAGGGCAGCTAAATTTTTAAGTTATTTCTGAGGTCTTTCTGTCTCAAATTGTATTGCCTGACAGCTAAATCATGTTTTTGCTATGAAATTTGACTTAGAAGGGGTAGCATTTTTCTGGTGTTTACAGATGTCATGGAAGCTGCAGTTGCTGGGTTTTAACCTTGCAACTGGTTTTGTAAAGGCAGGGATCCATACTTGAGCCATCCCCTTTGCAGCAGGTTTTAAATTTAAACATTTTAAAGCCATTAGGAGCCAAACTACCTGCATGTAGGTGTAAACTTGGACATTTCTTTCACCTGGACAGCTAATGTGTCTAATGTGTTTTCAGCGTGGTGGGCTGTGTTCTTGACCCAACCTGAGTCCTCCTCAGTGTGTTGAATTCCTCCAGGTGTCCCAGGGAGACTTCTGCTGGGCTGAGCACCTTGTGGCGGTAGCCTTGCTTCAACTTTTTGTTCTACAGTGTGCTGGTGTGAGATGGGAGTGTGCAAAGAATGTGTTTTTCCCAGTGATACCACCCTAGTGGAATAAACACAGCTTATATAGGCTCTGTGCCCCATTGTGCTGGAGCTGGAGGTCTGTGTGGTGCCATTCCCGTGTGGGAAGGGTTTATCCAGCCATCCCTCTGCTTCCTCAGCCCAGAACTGGCTCCATGGGTGCTCTCCAAGTGCTGGCCTCATCTGTTCTGGCAGGATGGGGAGCAAATCCTGAAATGCACATCATCTGACAGTCGTCTTTTGTGTGGTCCCCCAGGTTGTCAGCTACAACTTGAGCAGGGCAGGGCAGTGGGAAGGAGCATCCTGGAGGCCGTTCTCCCACAGCCACCACAGCCCCCTCAACGTCACGGTCAACGGCATCCCCTGCATCCTCTTCTGGGCCAAGAGGATCATGATCAGGCTTGAAAACCACACTCAGCTGGATTTGACAGAGAAGACCTTTGGTGTCCATGCAACTGTGGACCTTGGGGATTCAAACTGCAGTGAAGACAGTGCAATGTAAGGGGGAATTCTGCTCCACTGATGGAGCTGGTACCAGATAACAAACCTAGGAAGTACATACTGGAGGAAAACTGGGGCAGGCTCTTTTCTAAATGTCCTGCCATTGCAGGTATCAGGGTTTATATCCTTTGAAACCAGCCTTTCATGGGGCACACGGGCCAGCCAGCTCTGCTCTTAGTGTTTTGCACAGTTGCTTGGGAGGCTGAAGAGTGTCATGAATTTCTTCAGCATCAGCAGCATTTAGCAGCTTTGCTAAATCCTCCAGTCCCATAGCTGTGCTAGAAAGGCATGTACCAATTTTATTTCCTTTATTATGCACTTCTCTCCTGCCATGCAGTGTGCTGGCTGGCCTCATGGCTGATGCCAGATTCCACTCTGGTCCTGTAAGCCAGGCATGTGTTGAACATAGCACTGAGTCTACCCCATAAACAGAATTTAAATCTGTAGTGGCACACAGAGCGATAAATGACATGGCCAAACCCAGCAGTTTAATTTAGCTCCTGCACAGCATGTCACCTGTACACCTAAATGTGTTTCCACAGAAAGTGTTACCTCTCTCTGATCATACAGCTGTAAAAGATAACCCAAGGTGCACAGGGTTTTGCAGGAAGTTGAAAGTCAAATTGAGAAAGAAGCCAGGATTTTTGTCTGTGGTATCATAATATTCAACAAGGCAGTTTGAATATTATGTCATCAGCATGTGAACCATTCCAGCACTGTTTTGACAGGCAGAGATTGAGAATGAAATAAAGGTATTTTAAAAATAAAAAGTAATAGCAATCATTATTCCTTCCTCTCTTCTGGTCTATAAATCAGAAACAATCTTACTCTGGTTAGTAATTATTGTAACCTAATAGAAAATATACTATTAAAGGCTTCAAAACACAAAGTTTTCTAGTTTTATAGTTGTTCATAAGGCTTGGAAAATCAGAAGGACAATATTTTGGAGATCTGCAAACTCCTGGAGAGCTTCTGTCTGCCACAGGTTGTCTTATTACTGTAGATATTTCACTTTGTAAATACAGATTTCTAAGAAACTAGGACTTGCCATGGCGCTGTCTGAGAGGGAGATAATATATAATTGCCCAGCTTTTCTCACACCAGAAAAGTCCCTCAGGGTTTTCCCTTGTCCAGCCTTTTTTGTTAAGACAACACTCTGTATTGTCTTTAGGCTGGTTTATACTGACTAATCAGTGCAAAATAGCTGGAGCCAGGGAAAAATATTAGACACCAAACACATATTCATTTGGTGTGTGAATATAATAATCCAACCTGCTTTTTTTCCTTAGTCAAATGTGGTATTTGCCTGTGGCTAATCCTCAACTATTTATGATTTCCCTTTTAAATAAATAAAGAAAGGGATAATCTGGATTCAGTCTCCTGGCTTATTGGACCAGTGTTAGTCAAGGCACAACAAGTCTAGATCCCCTTTGAAATCATAGGGCTAGCTGTTTTTTTTTTTGATTTTTTTGTTTTAAAATATATTCTTCAGCCTTAATTTTGTAAGCCTTTCAGATGCTCTGTGCTTTCACCATGTTTTGTTTTTGTCTTATGACAGTGAGAATCTCTGTGCAGGTTTTAGGATGCAAAATATTATTGCTAAGAGCGAAAAAATATATTCCACTTAATCATGTATTGCTACAGTGCATTAAGCAGCCTGGCAGGTTAATTTGGTGAACTTCGGGTGCCCATGCTCACTGTGGGTGAGCTTTGTAGGGCTGCCTCACAGCCAGGTGTTTATGTGGCTCTAATGGTGCACAGGTGTGAAATCTGAACTCGGGGACATCTATGTTTTGTGTGCTCTGGTATTTAGAAAAATGAGAATAATGTGCGTGTTGACACTTTCTATTGGCATACAGAGGTGATACTTGACTGAGATGCCATGTAGGGGAACACGGATCTACTGAACTGAATTATCAGCTGATGTAGGAAGTAGTGGGATTTAATCGTGTTGGAAGCTAAATGTGCATTTCTGCCCTTTCTGGATAGTTTGAACCTCATTCCAATTACGTGGATTTCACTTGAGAAAGATTTAATCCTTCCAGGTTTTTTTCCCCCTCTGACTTTAAGGGCATACTGAGCAAAAGGCTCCAGGTATAACTGAGTTTCATCTTTCTTGCTGCTTTTTTCTCTGAAGATTTCTGAGTTTTTTTCCTAGCCTGATATTACTTGTTTTTTTGACCTAGGCTTTCTCTGAAGTTTGGGGACATTGACAATCTAAAGGGACTAGTTATCAGGTAAGTTATATGATAAAAAACCACCCAGATAATAAATAACATGTTAATATGCGTTGTTAGGCAGTTGCATGTAGAATTAAAAAGAATTTGTTTAAGCAAGAATAATGTGATAGAAACTCTTGATTCTGTAGCAGAGACACCTGCACTCAGTATGTCTATCATTTGCCTGCCTTGTTTTATTAAGGCATTTCTTCTTCTATGTTGACTTTTCTATTCTTGAGAAAAGCTTGCATCATCTCTTTTGTATGGACTCTTCCCATGTCTGAGATTTTAGGTAGGTTTTGCTAATTTGATGCATTTTTATCTGGGAATTTTGCCTCAAGAACTGATGGTGTGGGTTGCTCAGGCATCAGACTGTTGACCTGCTTCATGTTTACTTCTTGGTGACAAAAGAAAACAGCATTTCTTTATAATTAACTTCTCATGCCTTGGATGGAGGTACAATACCACTGTCATTTAGGAAGAATCCCTCAAAATGCTTTTACTGTGTGGGAGAACAGCAAACTCCTTCAGCTGCAACAATGGACAACCTCAAATCACAGAATTGTTGGAGTTGGAAGGGCCCTCTGGAGATCACCCAGTCCAACATTCTGCCCAGGAGGGTTTGGAATGTCTCCGGAGTGGGGGAATGCAGCTGTTCCAGTGCTCTGCCACCCTCCATGGAAAGCTCTTCCTCAATTTCCACCCTCAGTGGAAGGATCTGGAGCTCTCACTCATAGAAAGGGGTGAAACTCTTGAAGCCAGTGAAGTCTCCTGAGGTTGTTCGATGTGTGAATTTATTAGTCGCAACCCTTTGACTTGCTTTCACCCTCTCCTCTCTCCCCACACGACGTTCCCAGGTTCCTGCTGACCACCAGCTATTACCAGCTGTCTGTTCAGAGCTGGTTCAGCCTGCACAGGCTGCAGCTGCTTTACAACCACTCGGTGCAGGCGACGTTCAACGCAACGCGGATTCACGCGCCGGCCAGCTACTCCTACCACTGTGAGCACGTGAGCAGCCTGCAGAGGTACGATGCTCTGCTCATACCCAGCTCTGCAAACGACATCTCAAAGCTCTGGGAAGTCACTTTTATTGATTTCCAGGTAACGTCGTGGAATTGGGCCCAATGGGTCCCATGGGTGGATTGATGGGAAGTTTCTGCCCTTTGCTGCCAAGGGAATATAATGACCTTCCATGTACAATTTATGGGATTTCCATGGAACACAACGTTGAAATGAAGGCTTAAATTATTCCATTTGCCTTCCTGTCAAGGGAAATAAAGGGCTATGTAGATTTTCTGTAGTATCTCCTTGTGTTCCTTTTAGCATAGGGAGTGAATTTCTCTTCCAGTGTTACAGCTTTCTGAGCTGAGCTCTTAAATATGGCATCAATAGCAGCATCAGACACCAGGTATGGGATTCATGTCACTTAACTTTCAATGCCTAGGAATTTTAACCTTGTGCCCTGATTATAGTCACTGCAGCCTGCCTCTAAAGCCAGTGGCTAATTCCTCTGATTTATCTTAAGTCCTTATTTTAGGATGAGATTAATAATCTTCTGAAAGTGCCGATTTTTCTGTGTTTGGGACTGAGGGAACCTCAGATGGCTGGACTAGAGTGTCTTGCTTTTATGTACCTGAGTCACAGGGCATGAAGAGCTGTGAAAGGGGATTGAGGGGGAAATCTGGTCCCCTTTTCTCACCGTGTGATAAACGCCCTTGGACTGATTTAGTGCAGCAGACACAATTCCCTGAATGCCAGTGTGGTAGACTTTGTATTAGAGCTGAAGCCACAAGTAAAACTTGTTGGTATTTTTCATACTTGGGTGCAGTTTCCCGTAGTTTATCTGGTTTGCTGCCAAATAGCAAACATGTGGATCTGGTGAGAAAAACCTAAATCTAGGGTAGGCATTTGAGAATATTTCCTGGTTTGTAGTGTTGAAGTTTGTGCATTTTGAAACAGAGACTTTAGAGACTCTGAACAAATTTTGCTGGGGAGTCACCCTTAGCATGGAAAGCACCAGTTAAATGTCGCTGTACCATCAGGAGAAGATTTTGTTTCAAACACAACTGCAAATCCTTTGGGCAGCAGAGTGGAGGGGATTAGAATGGCTGGCAGTTTTCTAGAAGACTGACCTGGATAAACTCTGAGCTTTAACTCCAGCCAACACTGGGAGGTGCAAATTTGCAATATGCAGGTAGTAAATTAATAATTCTTACTGCCTTCAGGAGCAAACTGAGGATGCACAGGTCCCTTATTTAACACAAGCCCTCTTGTTCTCATCATAGATCCAAGGTTTTAACATCCAGGAAGGACATTTTGCCTACGCAAAGGACTGTGCATCCTTCTCTCCAGCAATCCTCATGGGGCTGGTGATGTCCCTGATCCTGCTGCTGGTCCTTGCCTATGCCCTTCACATGCTGATCCACCTCAAATCTCTGGACAGGCACTACGAGTGCAAAGCTTCTCCTGCCTATTTTGCACAGATGAAGGACAGTGACATGGGAGATGAGAAGGAGCCACTGAGAAACAGTGGAATTGAGTCCTATGAACTTCGAAACCAACAGTTTGGTAAAATCTATATTTAGCAAAGTGCATCTGTCTTGGTGAAACAAGGGGTGTTGTCTTCTGCTGGCACTGTTGTGTGTAATTTGTGCAGGTTTTTCACAGGCTGATGAAAGGAAGAGTAGGTAACAGTGTTTAGCCAGTCAGTTATTGATAATCATCTTAAAGACTGCCTTGGGAAACAAGTTGAGATGAAAAAGAATTCCATTGTGAATAAGAGGTTCATGTTGTGGGACTCCTTTCCTGTAGCAAAAAGCCAAAATGCATAGCTTTTCATGCAGCTTACCAGGTCCTGGGGAGAGAATCAGTAATGAAGACTCTGAAATTAAATAAAGGTACAAAGAAATTTTAAATATATATATATATGTATGAATCTCTTTTGTTATTCTTTCAGAAGGCAAGATTTTCCCTCATTTTGTGTTTGCTCTGTGTCCTGACAAAATGTCATTGATTTCTTTCTCAGTATGTGCTTTCCTTTTATTTTCCAAGTGACATGCCCTCTGCTTTGTCTTCATCAACTCCTTTTCCCACTTTGGAGTCTTCAGAGCCACCTTAGCTGTGTTTTTATCCACCACAGGGATGAAGCAGTGAGGGCTCCAGCACAGCAGCATCCTGATACTTCCCTGTGTCTAAGCTGGAGGCTTATGCTGAGGATCTAGTGGGAGAGCACCAGACATCAGGTCAAAGGCTTACCCTTAACTTACCGGCTCAACTCCATGCCAAAAGAGGGATTATGAGCATTACACCCTGTAATTCGAGGTTAATTTCTTTTCTATCAAATCCCATCAGTCTCCCTTGGGAATTTTACCTGAGTGGAGATAGCCAGTGCTAGAACTGAAAATATATGTAAGCAAAGTGGGGGAAGCTCCTTAGCAATGGAAAAGATACTGTGATATAATTTTCACTGCTCCTTCTGAGCATTTAGGGCCCTGTTGTCCTAAAACTCATCCTTTCTTCTGTTAGAGGCAAAGTTTGGGAACTCCAAATTAGCCGTAATTTGGCCCTGATTTCTAGCAGGGAAGAACACAGTAACATGCCAACTGTGATGCTTTTAGTTTACAAGTAATACAAACCCAGCATGTTAGAAAATCTTCTACAAATACAGATTTAGCAGGCAAATGCCTTTTTAGTTTTAGATAATAGAACTAATTAGTTGTTTGTAGTAAACTATACTGCAGTGGTCCTTAAGCACCCTGAGAGATGCCCAAAGATCTCCTGTTTGTTAGGCAGGCATTTGGGAATATTTCCTGGTTTGTCCTGTTGGAGTTTATGCATTTTGAAACAGAGACTCTGGAGACTCTCAACAAGTGATGCTGGACATGCACCAGTAATGTGGCAGGTACCAATTAAATACTGCTGGGCCATCAAGAGTGACACACAGGTGACACACAGACGAGGTGTGGAGTCCAGAGCAGTCGGTTGATTCAGAAAGGTACTTGAGAGGGGAAAAAAACCCTTCCCATCTTTGACAAAAATCCAGAAGTAAGAGACAACCTCTTGAGGACTTGCCAAGGCTGCCTGTGGCCAGTTGCTGCCAAGCCTTCATTCTGTTTCATAAAGGAAGCAAGCAAATTCATGAATGGCTGGGAACCTGAGTGAGGTTACCATGAGGAGGTGCAAGTCCAAGCCAGGTGTTCCCTGCTGAGGGGCAAAGCACCTTTCAGCAGGAATGAGCCTGAACAAGAGACAGGAATTCCTACCTGCTGATTTACAACAGACTTCAGAAGAAAAAGAGAAAATACATGAAAAAAGAGAGGTAAAAATAAAAAAAAAATTGCAGAGAAAAATAAAATTTATTTTCTTTTATCAGCTTTTTCTAAACAATGACACAACTGGTATTATCCCCAGGATCTCTTGAGGGAAGGAGTACAGATGGCACTTATGTTATCTGTGCTGTAGCTTTTAGTGTTGTAGTCCTACATGGCAGTGGAGGGTGATTCTACTCTCCCAGGTATCCCTTGTGTCATCACAGTTCCACCCAGGCCCCAGCAAGAGTTGGAAAGCATAAATACACTAATTGTACAGGTAATACAATGTTCATCATGGGACTGGAATGATGAGCCATATTTTTTAAAGAGGTCGTGGTGCATTAGTGGAAAAAGCACCAGAGGAAAATCTTCATTATTGCAGTTCCTGTCTCCCTGTGCCACATGTAAACTCAAGCACCCGTGGTTGGAAAAGACAAAAATGTGTATTTTTGATTCCTAGTAAGCTGTGCTTTCTGTGAGCCAAACAGTCCTTATCAAACACAGGGATGTTCTATAGCCCTGGTCCTCAAACAAGAAAATACAAGTTAAAATGATTTGTGTGCTACACAAATAAGCTACACTGGCACTAACAGACTCATTAATAAAATAGAAGCTTTTTTACATGGTCCCTTGGTCCCTGTGCAGCATAATTTCATTTCTGCATGAGAACACAACAGCATTTTCAACTTGTGTATGTTCATTCAAACAAAATCCTTACAGCATCTCCTCAAAACTGAGTCCCTGTTCCAAATTCAGGGCCCCATCCACTCCCACTTGAAGGCAGAGGGAAGAGTCTCACTTCCACTGAAACAGGATGAATTTTAGACTCTGCAGCTCTCACTGTGGTAACAATGAATTGAACAAATGAACACATTTATTTCTCATACATCTCAGCTGCTGTTGTTAAAATTTTAGATAATTGGCCCTCACCCAATTAAAGATTAAAGTAAAGTAAATTAAAGATTTTCAGGCAGCACATTAAGTACTACAAGTACATTAAGTAGTGGTCTGTGAAATGGAGTGGTGGACTTTGGGCACAATATTAATTAAAAATGCACAAGGAATGATCAGAAACAAGGTCACCGTGGAGAGAGGGATCAAAGCCTTGGGTCCTCCAGCTGGTAAATAACACAGAATTCCTGGGACCCAGAAGAAACAGGTTTATTTGTTTCCTTCAGTTTTTTAAGTGGTGGTGCTTCCCTCCCCTGCTTCAAATACTGGTTCTTGCTGTAGCAACAGTGGTGTTTTTGGTGTCGATTTTCTTTTGAATTGTTGACTTCCAAAAGGCTGGATGGAGCATTCCCTCTCAGAAACTGCCCCCAGGAGCTCAGGAAGCATTTATGAGGTGGGTCTGTTCTTCACCATTATTGAGTATTGTTGAGTTGATCTCCATTTCCAGTAACCCTTGTGACATGGCATTTAACTGGGGTATGGTAGAACTTAAACCTGATTTAATGGTTCCTAGATCACCCCTTAATTTGTTTGCTGTAACAATACAGGTCTTATTTGATGTTACAGGACAAAGCCTGCAAGAAATCAGAAGAAACTGCTAAACCTTGTATATATATATATATGTAT
>VWZF01006226.1:0-46856 GCA_013396755.1 Sclerurus mexicanus | reverse complement strand
TTGCCTGGCCCTGCCCTGCCCCACACGAAAAAAACAGGGCCGTCCTGGTTCCCCCTATCCTCGCCGCCCCTGGATTCCCGGCTGGAACGGCGCGGCCCGAGCCTCCGGCTCCGCCGTGCCAAGGCCGTCCTCTCCCCAAGGACAGGCAGCCCGGCGGGGTCGCACGGGCGGGACCGTGCCACCGCTCCCGCCCCGCGCCCCGACGGGGCCCCGAGCCCTCTGCTGCGGCCGAGCGCGGTGAGAGGGTCGGCTAGAGGGAGTTCCTCGGCGGCGGAGCTCTGCACCCGTCAGGAGAACGAAAGCCGTTTCCCATTCTGGAAAATGTATCCGGGGAGAGCCCCGACGGCTGCCCTGGCCTCAAGTTCACGTGGGGCCGGGGCTGGTTCAGAACGGCCGCTCATCGGCCCAGTAGCCCGCGTTCCGGCCCCGTGGAGAACCATGTCCCGGGTGGAAGCCACGGCTAGGACCCGCATGGACGGCTCCCCAGCGGATGGCGGGCGAGGAAGCCCTCGGGCTCGGCCGGGTACCTTCGACGGTGCCGACCCCCACTCGGGCGAGACCACGGGGAACTATTCCTCCCCGCTGGACGGCGAAGTGGCCCGAGGGGCGCTGGGGAGAGTGGGGGACGCCCCTGCGGTCTCAGCGCGACTCCCAGAACCTCTCTGGTTCCTGACCGCCGCCGATGGTCTTGAGATGGCAGAGTTTTGGGGAAACGAGGAACACACGGAGACGTGTTTGCACCGATCGTGCCCGGCAGCGTGCGGACGGCGGTCGGCGGGGCCGGGGATGCGCGGAGCATTGCGGCCCCCCCTCGGCGGAGCGCAGCCCGCGACACTGACCTTCCCGCGGGGGGGACCGGGACGCCTCTTTCACGGAATTAGCCTCACAGGCGTCTCGCTATAACTTTTGTTCCTCGCCACCACCCGGACACACCGCACCCGCTCCGCCGCCAGCCCGTCCCGTCCCGTCCCCGACGGCTTTTCCGTGCCCTGCCCTGACAATGCGCGAAATGCATCACTGTCACAGGGCGAGGGTGACAGATGAGGCGAAGGCGCAGAGCCCTCGCCAAGGTCAAGTTGGAGATGCCGGTGGCGGTGCGGTCGCCGCCGGCTGAGGCTGATTATGGCCCTTGTGGGGGCCCTCTCCGACGTTATATTTTTACCTCCCTCGCTTCCCTTCTCCCCTTGGGCTTTGACAGCCCTTTCTGCGGGGACATGTGGGGCCAGAGCGCGGTCCGAGGGACCGGGGCGCTGCGCGGTGCTGCGCGGGGTGGGGCGGAAAACAGAGCGCCGGAGCTCCGGGCCCTGCGGGTCTGGTTCCATCTGAGCCACGCCGTGCTGGGCTGAGCCGGGGCTCAGAGCTCCGGCCGCGGACACAAGCGCGGTTGCCGAGTTGAAATAAACTGCTAAACGCTCTGGGGTGGGTTTTAGCCCGCGATCAGCAAAAGTTTTCCAAACGGAGTCTGGTTAAACAAACACAGCCTTGCTCCTGCTCCCTCTCTCTCTCGCTCTGTGATGATTGATATTTTTTATTCAGCCAACTTTTATTTACCTTGCAAAAATGTTGAGGACAAATGTGATAAATTACAGATATGCAAATTTCTTTGAATGGCGTTGTAAGTGTGTCTCGCTGGAGCTGAATAAGTCCTTGCAAGTCGGTCTGCGCGCACTCAGGACCCCAGGGAGCTGATCAAAGCACCCTTTCTCTTTCATCCCCAGTATTCTCCTCCAAACTATTTCGATACAATATGTTTCCATGATGCACTTAATGTGCTAGGGACACAGAACTCATTACAACCTAGCTAGTTCTGCCGACCCCTTTGTTCAGAGGCATAAAGTTAAAAAAAAGGAGGGGTGGAGGGGGGAAGCGCTGCTAGTTGCCAGCTTTCTGAAATGTTAAAGCATGCGTCATTTTTCACCAGGTCTCGTCTTGATATCCTCAAAAGACAAACTATGAAACCGGCCTCAGCCCTTTCTGGCATTAATTACGGTGCTGTCCAGCCGATCTGTTTTTCCTATTATATGCATTTCTCAGCAGGGATTTTTTTTTTTTTTGCAAGACTAATGCAGCTGCAAGTCGAAGTATGAATGCGTTGTATCGGTATAGAAAAAAGATAAGTGGAAAGGCTGAAAAAGATGTCAAAGTCTATGCTGATGTTTTTCTTGCTTGCCTCATGTTTGAGGCACTGGCTTTGGAAAAGTGTTTTGGATCGTTCTGTTGCAATACTTGTTTTTGCTTTGAATTATAAGCTTCTTAGAAGGGAAAAATCTCAGCCGGAGACTGCTGAGAGCAGTTTATAGGTTTATTGAATGCCGATGCGCCCAACAAATCTTTTCTCGCCAGGGAAACGTTTCAAAGTATTTGGGGAAATAGCTGGAAATTAGTAGACGAGAGTTCAGGGCCGATCCATTTCAAATCCACGGCGAGGTGGCGACTGTTTGGCGAAATGACTCCAGAGGGGTGACAGTAAGAAATAAACTCTATTTCAGCGGATGGCGCGTTTGTTTACAGGGTTGATTGGTTGACGGAAATGGCTGGCAGCCAGTTCTGGGAAAGATTCCAGACCTGACTCCGATTAACCCTCTCTGGTGAAACTCTGCTGGAAACCAACTCACCAGCAATTGCCATTAATCTACTTACTAATTAAGCCAATTCATTTCTAAAGGAGAAAAATTCCTTTCTTTGGCCAAACTGATGGGAGGAAATTTGAAAGAAGCGCCAAACTGTGTAACTGTAATTCAGCCAAGGACTGCTAAAACAAGGTGTTGATATATAGCTGGAGATTTAAAACAAGTTTCTAGGGCAACAATCCTTTGGAGACGGTGGTATATAGTGCATAGTAGATGAAGCTCGAATAATGGTGGACTGCAGTGTGCAATTGTACGGACATTGGTTAGAACCAGGACTGCTTTTCCCAATTAAGCCGTTCAAGGCTTTTACTCCTAATAATTTATCTGCCCCATTTTAACGTTTCACCCTTGGGCCACAGCTACAAAGAGCATCTCTGCTGAACCCAGTGAACACGGTCATAGAATCATAGAAAATCCCGAATTGGAAGGGACCCACAAGGGTCGTAGAAGCACAACTCCTGTCTCCGGACAGGGCAACCCCAAAAATCACATCATGTGCCTTGAAAGCATTGTCTGAATGCTTCTTGAACTTTGGCAAGCTTGGTGCCATGACCGCTTCCTTGACTGTGGAACCTGACGTCAAACTTTGCCCGGCGCTGGCGACGACACCTCAGCTGCCCTCGTCCCGGGACCCAAGGAAACACGGGGACACAGTGCCCTCTCAGCACTCCGTGCCTGAAAGGACCTGCCCGGGCTCCTCATGGCAACGTGGTGTCCCGGCGCTGCCGCTCCGGAGGCCCTCAGTGAGGCGGGGACACATTTTACTAAGGTTTCATCTTTAGGTGAGCAACATTTAGCTCCTAAACACACGGTCCCAGAGAGGGAGGCGAGTCGCAGAGAGGCCCGGCCGCTGGCCCAGGCCGCGGTGAGCTGGCCCGGAGAGCAGGGTGTTTTTTTCACCTTGAGCTGCTGGCAGCAGGGCACCTGCGAGGTGAGGGAGAGAGGGGATGAGGGGGAGCTTCACTCTTCGACCCAGCACCTGCAGAAGGAGGAGCAGACTCCCGGCTGCCTGCCCTGTCTGCCGGCTCCGCCGTCAGCATCCCTGCCTGCCCCCGCCCTCGGGGCACGACTCGAGCCGAGTCAAGGGCGCACGGCATCCCGGGCAGACCCAGGGCACCTTCACACTTTGCTTTGGCCTCTCACACACCCATGCCCCTCCGCTATTCCCTCCCCGGCGCCTCTCTCTGTTCCGCACCACTCTCAGAGCAGCCCCGTCGCGGCCGTAGGCGGAAGACTGCTGCCCTCCGTCTTGTCCTGTCTGTGCCACCGGTGACCGGCAGCGCTGACATTCCCAAAGCAGTGCTGAGGGTGCGGGACCTATGGCAGGCACGGAGCGGGGAAGGACGGCCCGGTGTCCAGCACTGGGCCACGGCGCTCACCCAGACCCGCGCCCCTCGCACCCCCGGCAACCAGGCTGGGCGGATGAAGGGCACAGCCCCTCGGAGTGTACGGCGTGTGAGAGACCACGCTTTCCAGAGGGGATAGTTTAAAATCGATGTAATTGTTCCCTCGTGTTTCGTTGCTGTTTTTTTGGTTTGGTTTTGTTTTATTCAGTTGCGCAGCGGCGAAGGGCAATCGCAAGAGAACCAAATAGAGCGTTCGGCGGAGCCGTCTCCGGACAAGCCTGTGGTGGTCAAAGCGCTCGGCAGGAGGGTGGAGGATGCTGAGCCCTGGACATGAACAAACCACCCTCCAAGAAAGCAGTAGCCTCGTGTCATTGCACTAAAATGACAAGATCTCATGAAACACACAGTACCACCAAGGGATTACAGAACTATGGACACAACCTGGAGAGGAATGGGGAAACATTTCCTCCAGCAGCTGATGGCAAAACTTAGCAGGTGCTGTAGGTAGTACACTATGCCTTCGTATCTCAAGCAAACACTCAACTTCTTCGTTTAAGTCTCTCTCCGAGATCATAAAAAATAGGATGCAATATCCTAAAAAGACTAATGACATTTCACAGGTAATGCAATTTAGAAAGAAACACTTCCATGTTTTCTTTTCCAACAATGTGCATTTTTGTAAACTGCTATAAATTGCAATTCAAAAGCCCTGATCTCGCCATCCCCAATCATTTTTTATACTGATCAAATGAATGCAGATACTCCCATTTGGGAGGGGCGACATGACATTTCACTTGGCAGTTCTAAACAGGTCACGGACCTTTCACAGACCCTAAGGCAGTGGGAGGGAGCTCTTTACGAAACCGTGTAACCAAATCAAACCAATGGTTACCCCTTTTCAATACCATTGGAATGGTTTGCACAATGCTATTCACATAGCAGCAGAGAAACTGAAAGGATGGTCATCCAATGGAAATTTCTTTTCTTTTGTTTAAACTTGTGGAGCTCCAGAAAAAAAATACTGGAAAACAATTACTTTTTGTATGACAAAAAGCTAAACACTTTTACGTACAGTCTTACGTGTACACCAGGGCCTTCAGCGCGCCTGGATGTTTATACAGATATAGTCACACATCTGTGTGTGGGGATGTACATTTACTGGAGATGTTGCTTTGTTTGAAGCCATAGGCACAAAGACACAACATGGCTGCCCTGGAGATGACCTATTGCTTTCAAGTTGCTTGAACACATCAGAATTTCTATTGTTGAGGTTGATTAATTGAAACTGATAAGTTACCATGAATAAAGATTGTTTTTCTGTTTAATGTGGTGGGCCTGATTTGGTAAATGCTTCATTCATGTAGCCTTGCAGTGCAGCATATGGGCAAGATTCATTCAGTATCGCAAACATATACAATTTATTATGCCTGTATGGTCACAGCCAAAAGGCCTTTCTATTTTAATGACAAAGTTTGAATGAAAAATTCCATTTAAAGAGTCACTAACATTAAGTGCGGCTTTGTAATTTATTCCTGTTGCCGGCTGCCGGTGAATCGAGCTCTTGGAAAAGCGGAGACGCGGCGGGCAGGGCAGGCAGCGCCGTGCTGCGGGGCCAAGCAGCCGCTCCTCGCAGGCCTCGTCTGCCCCACGCGTGGCGAGGATGCTCCACCACCCCGCGTGTCACACGCTGCTGATAAAACACATCCCCGTCGAGCCGCGGCGCGACGCCTCCCGAGCCGCTGCCGCCTCCCAGCGCTGCGCTGGACGGGGCGGACGAGGGACCCACCACGGCCTCCAGCGCCTCCTCTCCGGGCAAAACCTCCCACGGGTCCACGAATGCCTCTGCCTGAAGCAGGGGTTGTCAGGAACGGCCTGTCCCCCCGGCACTCCCCACGCCGCCGGTGTCCTTCCTGAGCCCCGCCTGGGCTCAAGCTCCCAGAAGGGCGGTGTGGCACGTGTGGGCGGCCGGGGGCTCACCGGGAGCTTTCCGCATCCCCACAGAGCGCGGCTCAGCCCCGGTGGCAGCAGGGAGGCTGGCGGGATGCCCGCGGGTGCGGAGTGCCTCCCGCCAGCTTCGCGGGGGCGGCTACACGGAAAGGGCGTGGGGGAGAGAAAAGGCTTAGTTTTCACTCAGGGTATTGTGGTGATACTCTAGGGCGAAGTTAAACACCACTGCGGCCAATGGATTTTTGCCTCAACATTTTGCACCTTAAGTTTTCTCCTTCCGCATCTCTGACTGGGTAATCACCATTTAAAAAGTTTTCAGTATAGAAGACTCTCAGTCTTGACCTCAGTCCTACTTAAATAGCCCATGTCGTTTTCTGCATCCTCTACTCTCAAGCAAAACACCTGTAAACAACATCAAAACCTCACTCAACAGGGGAAAAAAGATCGAACTTGAAATGAAGATGTGACGAAGACCTGTCAGGAACTACTGTGTGGGGCAAATCACTACACTTCAGTTCATGTATAGGGGAGTTGATCCTGTTCCTGTCTATTTGAAGCGATTTGTAAAGCAACATTTCACAAAATCAGCATATTTGACAGACAAAATAGAGCTTATGCACCATCACAAATAAGCAATTAAATATGGGGGTGAAATTTATGAAAAATCCTTTGAAAGAGCCCTTTCAAGCATTTTTTTCTTTAAATATGACCTCTTAACCTCTTCCTCCTCGATTGACAGAGTAATTTGAAACAGAAACAATGTAATCTATCAAAATAAGTTGTGTTACTTCTGTAAATCAGATATTTATGTTTGAACTTTCTCTTACTGACAAGCTGTAAAGGCTCACTGTTATTCCAAGGCTTTATCTCTGAGATTCTTGTCTTTTCTGCTCATTAAGAGTCTGTCTACAGATTACAAAGTCAATAGATGCAAACACCGGACTGTGAGAAAACTCTCCCTGAGTACATAAAAATCAACAGGATTGTTGATTATACATTGTTGTTATACAATGGAAAGCATAGATGTTTGTAGGTGTTCAGTTTTATCATCTTTAAACAAGGGAAAGAGTAAATATTGTGGAAAGACTTCACCTTCCAGTGTTGCACACTTCCTTTCGCCACCCCTAAAGGTGGATCTCTATGCAGCATCATTTTGTAATGGCAGACTTAAGTTTAAGTGAAATATAGTTTACAAGGGTTTTGGGTTTTCTATCCATAGCTACAGTGCTAATTATAAGTCCAACTAGAAGGCAGTAGACCTGGAGAGGATGACTTTATAGCTGCTCTTATGAATTATCCTGTAAAGGCATGACTGAACTCAGTAGAGCTCTTTCACATCATTAGAACATTGAAGGATCCTCGGCCCTGGGCAGGTTCCTTCAGTTGTTGAGAGGTGCCTCAAGGTGCAGATTTTTACTATTTCCTACACTATTGACTCCTAGTTACTATATGTATGTTTTTTTAATGCTGCAATGTGTGCATTCCCAATATTCATCTGTGTGCACATGAAAATGAGACTAAAGTAAAAAAAAACCAAAACAAAACACAACAAAAAACCGCAAAAAAACCCAGACAAAACTCTCAGCTTCAATCCAATCCACATGAGAGGGCACTCAGGTATGAGGAAGCTGAAGTGCACATCTGGATGGATGCTGCCAAGCATTTAAAAATCGAACATTGCTTTCAATAATACTCTTAAATATCGGCAAGAGGTGTTCGGGGCCATATTTAGAAGCTGGCAAAAATAAAAGTGATTTCCCAAGCTTCCTGCGGGTACCAGCAGGTCTGTGGTGAGGCACTGCTCGAGAGGCACCGCTGCTCGCCCCGGCACCGTCGCTGCGGTGTCGCCGGGGTTCGCGGGGGCACGGAGCGGTGCTGAGCGGCGGCGAGAGGGGCGCGGGGACTGCGGCCCGGAATGTGGCGGCGGGGGCTGGAAGGGGGATTGATTGAAGGCGGGTCGCAGCCACGAGTGTCTCCTTCCCCACGTTGTCCACGGCTCCCACGATACCTTCACGCCAGCTCACCGTTTTATGTTAAAAGAGCAATTAATCAACACGTTCAGTTATTCCCAGGAGCAGGGAAGAACTCACATCTTCCCCAACTCGAAGTTCACTTTGGGAAGGCAGGGAGGTAAGAAACTTTAGGGCAGTCTGTGTAACTACCTGTCTGGTGCGTTACGGTTGATACCTCATTTAATTATCCCAAATAAACTTTCCCTGCCTATATTGCATATTATTGTCATTCCCTACCCATTCAGGTGTACGGTGCTTTTTGTCTTCATGCACATCACCAAGCAGTCACTCCATGGAGTCCCAAAAGAGCCTCCTCTGCAGCAGAGCTTTAGGTGTGGGTACGTGTGGCCAGTAAGGCTGTGCTTACAGCTTATACTTGTGAATACTTTACAAAAGTAGCAAAGAATTAAAGAAGTTCAATTTGAAAAAAGAAACGGATACAGGTAACATGAGGGCAGGTGCTTGAACTGGAACTGACCTAAGATAAAGAGGTTTAATATGTTTTCTAAGAATTTGTGAAGTATTTTGTTTAGCAGGATGTGAAACTAGAATATGATTTTCTCTATTACCCTTAAAAAGGTTTAACATTCTCCATCTTGCACTTTAAACAAAAGTATATTTGTATGGAAACAAAGAACCTATATCAAAGATGATAAAGAGACAATTATCTTTACTATAAATTCTTTTGTATTAATAAACTTGTATGCAGATGTAGACAATTGGGGGAAGTGATGCAACATTTGAATCCTAAATTCAGGAACTTCAAGAACAGATAAAAGAAACAGTTCACTTCTTAAAATGTGCTTGATTTAGATTATCATACATTCCTAAACCCCTGGTTTGTTGTGTATTTTCTTAAGTAATTACTTATTTCATTAAATGTCAGCATACTTATTCACAGAAAAAACCCAATGCATCAAAGCACTGTGTCATTTTCTTGTTTAAAGAACAATTTCTCAACCTGAAAAAAATTCTAAACAGTGAACTCATCTCAAATTTACTGCAACTAATTCTACCTCAGTATACACAATTCACTGAATTTATCCACAGGTGTCTGAATACAACCAAGAGATGATTCCATTGGTGCTTTGACATGAAGCACTGAAACTGCTCTCACTTCCATGCTGTTTGCCAGTGTTATTGAAGTGATGCATTTAGCAAAGAAATTCACATTAATTTTACTAAGTGAAAATTTATGAACTGATGTCAACAATATTTCCATAAGTTGACAGTTGCAATAAAATCAATCAATGATATTTTAAATAGGAATCATATACCTGAAGCATTTCTTTATGTTTACATCAGTTATGAGGGCTTCAGTATCTTCAAGAGAATTTCTAGCTTGTAATTCTAGACATAAAACCAATCATTTTAAAACAAGTGCATTTGTACTATGTAGACATTCCTTTCTGAAACCAGACAAGCAGCGTTCTCTGTATATTTACTCAGAAAGGCTAAACATGCTGTTTTCAGTTTGGAACTTCCCAGAGTTTTCCTCCCTGAACAGCTGATCAGATGATTTGAAACAAATGATTGGAGTTTCTATATTTTCTATTATTGGAAGAGTAAATCCTTGCCAGGTTTTGGGCTACTTACTGTGCTTAATAGTTTAAAAATCTTATTTCAATAATCTCTATTTTCCTTCTGATATTTATTGCTGCTGTTTGTTAGGATAGGGTTACTCTGAGTATACAAATCCATGAATTTGAAACTGGGAATGTAGGGAAGCCTTTTCTTCATCTTTGGTTCATGCTTACTGTAAGCTCTGGAAAAGAACATTCTGCTTGGACTTTTATATTTGAAGAGTCTTCAGAGGATGGAGAAGGTGAGGTAGGAGGGCAGATGGAACCACAGGGACCTGCATACATACATGAAAGAAATGAATCTGAAGACAAACAGTTTCTGATAACTTCCTTCTTTTGGTCTGTGCTTATTTATACATTCATCTGGTTTGTGACTCCAAGCAGTGCACCCCCTGAAATTCCATATACCAAGAGAAAGCTCATGCAGTCAATATTGATCAAGGAGTCTAGCAGCATCACGTATCAAGACATTAGCAAGGGTAGAAAGGAGACATTTTGCAAAGAAACCACTTATTTGCAAAGAAACCATTTAAGCACTAGAATTCTGCCCATAGGTACCATGATAGCCGAATTTTCAAAATCTACACAGAAAACCTGTGGCAATAATTCTATGAGAGAGGAAAGGCAAAGCATTCTGAAAGTTTATCTTACAACATATGCTAGATAAGCCAATACTCAACTTGGGAAGAGAGGAGAGATAAGTGGAAGATAGGGTTTTCTCTTCTTTAAAAATTGTTCATTTTCTTAGTATCTTTTGTGTCTTGTTCATTCCATCATCCATGATGAGAGGGTGTAGGAGTACAAAACAGAAAATTCACAAGTCCAAATAGACTGGATGCCTTCCAATAATCTACTTGGATATGGAAGTAGGGATGAGGTTGGTTACTACAGAATATTCAACACAGTTTGTCAGCAGCTAAGAGGAAACTTTGTGGGCCAAAAGGGTCATTGAAAACATCAAGGATTCCTTCAGAATATCCCATATCCTCTTTAAGGGGAAACCATAGGGCAGACATGAGCCAGTGGTACAGGCCTATAACTGAAATGATATTATATAGCACTGGTAATTAGATCAATTATTTCTGTATAGTTTCAATTATGCATGCAGACATTGCACTCCACAACCTCATCAACTATTCATGAGAATGATATTAGGCTCGTACAGAAGCCAAAACATTACTATGGGTTGGAGGAGTTTTAGGTAGAGTCACAATTTTCAATATACTCCTTTGCATAGCTGAACTGTGAATTTATTGTAACTACTAAATAACAAAAAAGCCAAGTTACAGTTAAGTATATCTGAAATTTAGGAAAAAGATAGAAAATTAAAATTGTTCTTCAAGAAACACTAAAACACTATCAAATACAGAAACGAGACACATATAATAAATTCTCATGCTTAGCTTCATAATGTAGCTTAGTTATTTAGCTGAATGCTTGAAGAAAACAACCTGAGAAATATTCAAACTGTAAGCATTTAATAAAACTTTATATGGCCTTATTTCTTGAGGAACAGTTCTAGGCCTTGACTCATTAAAATAAGCATAAATACTTCCACTGATTTATGAGAATGTGAATTTTTCATATATGCCTTTTTGCTGGGTAGAACATGAGGAATTTAATACTTGCCTGCATATACATCTGTTAACACATTTTTTTTTCAGAAAAATTTATACAGAGAAGCATATTTCTGTATATATGTGTATCTATATATGTGTCTATGTAATTTATATCTTTATCTATATCATATATATCTATACCTACATGTACCTGTATTTCTGACTGTCAATTTTTATGACATGAATAAGGCACATTTCTATCATCTTACTTAACCTTTAAGCCCAGTTTAGTGTATGTCTAACTGAACAGAGACAGGGACAATATGAAGTTGTGCTAACCCATGACTACCCGAAGGATTGACTGCAGAACTTTCTGAACTCTAGAGCAGCCAAACAAAATTCCAAAGGACTCAGTCATTATGGAATCCTTTGCCCTGTTCCACAGAGTAAGCAGACTAGTCCTGCATCTAGACTACAATATACTCTTGTATATTTAACATCCTTGGGAAAAAAGAAGGACTGTAATTTCAATCTGGCCTGCTGCCCTGTACCCACCTCCAAAAGAGAAGGACAGATGGTTTTTTAGGGGTGGGTCTAACCCCTAAAACCTCTAACTCTACTGTGTTAGGACTTGAAATGTGAGTAGCCCACAGAGCTAAACCTTACATGCCAAACCTCAAAGTTCCTGATCCCTCTACCTTCTATCAGGTGGCAACCTACAGTCTGAGTCTGCATTCACAAACTGGCTGAAGGAGTTATGATTGGGGCTCATTGTGAAGCCCCACCTGGAGTACTGGGTCCAGGTCTGGAGTCCCCAGCATGAGTGAAATGTGGACCTGTTATATGAGGTCCAGAGGAGGACCACGAAGATGATCAGAGGGCTGGAGCACCTCTTCTGTGAAGACTGTCTGAGAGAGTTGGGGTTGTTCAGCCTGGAGAAGAGAAGGCTCCCAGGAGAACTCATTGTGACCTTTCAAGTACATAGAGAGAGCTTTTAAAAAAAGGAGAGTGACATTTACACAGGCAGATACTGATAGGAAAAGGAAGGAATTGTTTTAACTAAAAGAGAGGAGATGTAGATTAGGTATTGAGAAGAAATTCTTTACTTGGAAAGTGGTGAGGCACTGGAATATGTTCCCCAGCGAATCTGTGCATGTCCCATCCCTGGAAGTGTTCAAGTCCAGGTTGGATGGGGCTTTGAGCAACCTGGTCTAGTGGAAGGTGCTCCTGGCCATGAAAGGGTGGCTAGAACTAGATGATTTTTAAGGTCCCTTACAACACAAACCATTCTATGATTCTATGATTCACTCATAAAATACAGAAAGATGTCATGTTTACCCAGCCAAGGCACAATTTCTGTGTTATTTGTATGCACAAATTATGGACACAAGATTGTACTGCACACTGCTGAGAATATCCAGCTTTGACAATCTGCCTTTCTTGGACTTAAGATTTCATCATTTTTGCTAACATATATGCCATATGTCTTGTTGTATTAGAAAGGTTTCTTTTGATAGAAATGAAGGATTAAATGAACCAGTTGCCTTGTCTTTACTTGCTGTCTCACCAAGAGATGTACATTTAAATGCTTAATAACTGGCATTGCAGTTTTTTTCCCAAGAAACATCTCATCCTTAATCACATGCAGATGGAAAAGGTTTTCACATTAAATTAACCTGCATTAGTCCATTGTCATTCTTAAGAATTAAAATACATAATTAAAAACATACTGAAATGGAATTCCCCAAATATCAAAATATCCTTAAAGAAATGGATATTTGATTGATATTCTCTTGAGAGTTGTAAATATAAGAGACACCTAAATATAGATGCAGCATCTTAGTTCTGGGTGGCCTCAGCCTATCACTATATGACTGTTAATCGGCTGAATTCACGTTCAGAGCACTTTTGCCATCAGTGGCTAATCTGAGGAGATGCTTCCATTTAAAATAACACTGAAGGCTGGTAAAAAAATTCTGCAGCTGAATTCCTGTTATTGAAAGAGATCAATGCATAACAAAGAAATAAATGTGTAATAATTCTATGAATTATTATGCATTGTTCTGCTCAAGTAATATTTACATTAGTTCAATTTTTGAAAATGAGAAACTTATCTGATTTCACCATCAATGAGTGTGAGGTTTGGCTTTTCCCTCCTCACTAAATTCACTAATCTTTGTCTCTTCTCTGGCATATTTTCTACAGAGTCCTAGATTTTCCCTGTGTGTATAGTTTCTATAGGGTATTAGGTACCAGAAGTCTTAAGTTCGGGTCATTCCACAGACCCTTTGTGAAGAGTTCCCTGACAATTTATACTAAGGATGTAATGATAAAAATGCACTATAACGATGAATACCAGGCACATTCATTAATATGGCGTCTCTTTTTATGTTATATTTTCAAAGAAAAAAATAGATACAGAGTAAGAGAGCAAGAATTAACAAATACCCTCCAGCTTTTAATCTGATTCTGTAAAACAAAACCAAATAAAAATACCAGAAAACAAAAATAAAATACCAGAATAAACCAGAAAAATGCAAATAGATGTGTTGATAGTTTGTATGTCTTTAACATATATATATATAACACATAAATAAATACTTTTACACAATAAACACTGTGGTAGTGTGAAGGTTAAGGTATCACAACCAATATTTTCCAACACAACTTTAAAATAACCAGTTACAGCAAAATGTACATTTTTTGTATCTTTATCAGGCCTCAAGGGAAATAACTAAGCAAATATTACCCATCAGCAGAATTAGAACAAATAATCAGTTAAGTGTTCAGCAATCCACTGGACATATATACATTAAAATGCCATTATTGTGTTACATTAAATATATGAGTACAGTAACAGACCTTACACATTGGAAAAATCTGTGAGGAGTAGAATACAGACTTTGAATTTAAAATACCATCCCTTTCCTGTCTGTAAATTTACTATAACTTTAACCACAGAGTGCTGATATTTTATCTAATCAACGAAAATTGCTACCTAATTTCTCAAGGCCCAATTGATGAGTTAATTTGAACAGCTGTAAAATTTTTCCCCTTTCTTTACAAAGAAAGGTATTACACTGCAGAAACAGATCTTTTTAATGAAGGGAAGCAAAAAACCCTCAAAAATATGAAAAACATTGTATCATGTAGTAAGAATATTTCCTAAATAAGAATATGTGGTTTGGATGGCTTGGAGTATTCTCCCTTGAATTCAAGGCAATGAAAGTGGCAATGAAATACAGTCTCTTCCATCTCAAAATCACCACAGAGTTCAGCTCCAGTTCAGTAACGACTAAAAGACAGCTCTGACTGATGGCCACATTTGGTCCTATATGACTGAAATAATTGATCTATAAGAAGATTTTAAAGTAAAAAGCCCTGCATCATAAAAAAGATCTTCACAAAACTGATTTTACATTAACTAGCATCTTTCACGGCAGTTAGTGCAGAATTTACAAAACTAGTAGAAATCTTGGAATTCTGTTCTCTGCGTGTAATTACAAAACCAGAACTTCATGGGCATTTTAGCTACAAACATAAATTAAGAAATATGTAAAGAAAAATTAAATGGATTTAATTGTTATCAACAATGAAAGAGAACTGACATTAGAAGTACTAACTTAACAAATTTACACTCAATAGATATTTTGAGGAACTTGCTTCACCAGACCACACAGTTTTTCATGATTTCATAAGATACATAGAGGATATTGTGGCCACAAGAGGGCTCACATATTTTATAGTTATTTTTAAAAAATATATGAGTATAATAAAATCATAACTATATACAGGCTAAATTCCAGGGAAATATCTGCTGCCCAGATTGTCACACTGTCATGAAAAAAAATAATTTGCCTGGTTCTTTAATAAACTATCGGAAAAAAAGTGAAGAAAAATTAAGGATGTTCCTACAGTTTATTTATTAGTCTATTAATTGGCTTTTCATCAAAATAAGTATATTTTCTATTACATTATACATTAGCTATGTGTAAAATGACAAATTTTAATGGTTTGTGTTAAAAAAATCCTCCAGCACCTGCCTATTCAGGTAACACAGTGTATACTCATTAAAATAGACCTGTCAAGAATAATAGAAATCTATTTTTCTACAGAGACTTGCATTATTACTAAAAACACTGTTAATATTTTCATTATATTATCAACAACATAGTGTATTCTCACCATTTTCAGTCGAGAAGATAACTTGGGGCCTATTCCAATGAATACTAAATTTACTGAGATATTTCATCAAGCTAAACAAGTACCAAGTACAATACAGAGAGTTCGCTGTGCAATAGGTGTACCTTCATTGCAGTTCACCATTAGTAGGTGGGGATTGCTGCATTTCCACACCTTTGATTTGCGTTGTGGAGATGAAAAAGTACAGGAAAAGAACTGCCTGAAATCCAGTAGAATGTGCAGTTGGTAGGAAATACTATTCATTAAAATTTGGTATCAGCCCAGATGAATTTGAAATAAACTTGGAGTTCTGAACAAAAAAAAATCTTGGAAAGAACGAAATGTGATGTTTCCATAATTCAATGTATTGTTCAGGACTCCATAAATTTGAAGTTAGCAATTGTCTGATTCATCCCTATAGCAGTGGCAAAGACACCATCAAGCACATATTGAAGTAATTTGGCATTTACTCAGGCTCTCCTATTCTGCCATTCCAGGCAACACTCACATGTAAACTACCTCTGGCTGTAAACCCCACAACTTCCATACCTCATCCCAGAGCTTTCAGACTCCAGTTCCTAGATTCATAGTAGGGACTCTGGAAGCTCTGACAACCTTCATTAGAATAGAGGTTACAGGGCTTTTTCATCCTATTTGCGTGCTGTGGGGTTCTGTCCTAATAAATCCTTCACATTTCTTCAAACCATAAGGATGCTGCGTGCATTACATAAGACATACAGTACCAAAATATTCTGCTGCAGGCAGAAAATCATAGACCTAAGATGTGCTGCACAACTTGTTGTTCACACTGATTAGTACCAGTGGCTTCCAGAGTGGACTGGTGGCATTGATACTGGGACAGGTGGGGTCCCATGGGGCACAGGTGTGGATTTGAGATATTTAGTCTGTAGTTTTCTACCTAAGATAGCCCTGGGCTATGTCATGTCCTGTGAGAGAGGTGTTGCCATAACATGGTGCCAAACACATACGCTGCATGTTCTGAGCTGTGCCCTGATGTTACATGGGTGTGCTGCCTTGGCTGTACTGCCTATAGGGAACAGTCCAGCAGCAGAACTGCTCCAGGGTTTTGTCTTGAGGAATTGACTGATCTGTTCCAAAAAAGAATATGAGTGAAAGAATAGAGACACACTGAGGCTGATAGAGAACCAAGACCCAAAGACAAATGTGAGCATCCAAACCATTAAAAATTGTTTGTCAGTATAAATGTAGTCCTAGCACACCTGATTGTTCAAGAGCACTTGCCTAAGAAAAAGAATAAAGCTTCTTCAGTGGGCATGACTTTCACGAAGACCGGTTTTAGACCAAGGGAATTCATAACTTTAAAATGTTTTTAGTCTTCAAATCAGAGAGCTATATGCCAAGCAATCATGCTGGAGCTGTGTGACCTAGAAGCACTACAATTCTCACCCAGTCTCTAGGATGATTAGAGGGAATTTGTGGGTTTCAACAATCAGCAATTTTCAGCCAGAATGTTTCAGGATATAGCGAGGGAAGATGAAGGTTCTAGAGAAGATAGATAGAGGACAAAACCGGCAGAGTAAAAAGTATGCACAAAAGGGAACAGTCATCATAGGAAAAACAGAAGAAAGCATTGAGATTCTGGGATAGAGAAAGTGCAGTGAAAGAAAAATGGCCAAGTATGGAACAAGGGAGAGGAAAAAGAATTCTGTGAAAGAGAGACATTAGGAAAGAAGACAAAGAGAAACAAATAGACTAAAAGAAGCATAATCAGATTAAATTCTCATTCAAGACTGACATAAGAAAGACATAAAAGAAGATGTAGTCTAACAGCACACAAAACAGGTTTTGTTTTTAAGAACTCTGAGTACTGTTAACACAGCCTACAAAATTACCTGTCTGAAGTGTTTATCATTGTTACAAGCAGGTGAACACTATATTATTCAGTCTATTAATATTTAATTCCAATCTTTTAAATGTAGGTATTACATCTGCAAATACTAATAACAGGTAACTGAAGAATGTGTATAATTACCTTAATTTTCACAAATATAATTAGCAAAATCTATAGGCTTGAAGTGTTTTATCAATGCAATCAATACAATAATACTAAGCCTGTTCTATAGAATCTGGAAGGTTTTTTTCCATACTGTATTACTTTGCTTGGTTTCAAAGACTGAAAAAAAAAAAGTGCAAAGAGAAGTTAAATCATCACAGAGGCTTCTTAAATGTGTTTGAAACATATCTTAAAGATTTTAGCCCTTAACTTTCTGTGGTTACACTTTGTTTCTTGAGTTTCTTAGTTTCAGCAGTCAGGGTTGCTTCAGCACTTGCTGCTCAAGTACTGTGTATGTTATCTTAAAGTAAGCAAAGCTAAGTTTTCCAACTATGCAAAAACAAATACGAAGTTTTATTCACACAGAGTGCTATTCTTGGAGAAAGTTTTCCTTTTTGGATTTCCTAGATTTTTCCAGTATCCTGTTAAAATTTGAAAGGTTTTGTAACCTAAGTCAGAAGTTTGAAGTCTAGGTTTTTTTGTTTTTTTTTTCTAAGGATTTCAACAGGCAACATTTTGTCAAGTACAAAAACAAGAGCGCTGTGGATAGTTAAATGCAATCTTGCCCTCCATGTATCTATCTGATTCTCATGTTACTGTTATCACTAGTAAAATTATCACTACTTTAAATGGATGAGAAGTCAAGACCTATAATTACAAATTCCCCATGGCAAAACTAGCAGTTTGTGGCAAGTATATGGCCAAGTAAATAGAACAAAGAAATGTACTCCTGACTCAGACCTAACTCGCATTCTCACAATTATGTCTATACTTGGAGTCCAGGAATCCTTCCTAATCTTGGTTTTATGTGGATGCTCTGACTCAAATCAGTCCCAAGTCAGGTGTAAGGACTAGGAAAATCCAGGTAGACAGACTAGAAGGGAGCTGCCGTGCATTCCCAGTTGTGGTTGGGTGGACAGGTGCCTACGGAGCATCCATGCCATACAACTTAGACACAGCCTGTGTGACTTTGGATCTTCACTCTCCTTTCCAGGAAGCTGCGTCCTATTTTAGAGAAACGGCATGAGAATTTCTGAAAGGTCCTGGGATAAAGCTGCTTTGTAAAAGCCTACTACTATGTTAGGATTAAAATGTTAAAGGCACAGTAGTTCTCTGAGATCCATAGATTACAAAAAGACCTGTATGTAAAAATATATAAAATATACACCTAAACAGAATCACAGTAAAGTTGGACTTTGAAGGGACCTCTGAAGCTGCAGCAGATTCACATAGAACAGGTTGCCCAGGATTGCGTCCAGGTGGGTTTTGAGGGAGGCTCTACAGCCTCTCTGGGCAGCCTGTTCCAGTGCTCTGTCACCCCCATGGCAGAGAAGTTTCTCCTCACGTTCAGATGGAACTTTCTGTTCTTCAGTTTGTGCCTGTTGCCCCTTGCCCTGTTGCTGGGTCCCATTGAGAAGAGCCTGTCGCCATCCCCTTGTCACATGGTCTTAGCTCGTAGTAATTAAAAGACCACCTTGTCAGTAGGTTTTTCCTTCTCTTTTGTAAGATATTTCTGTCTCAAAAGTTATTCCTTTTCCGAGTCTCTTTTCTCCTCAGGCATTATAGTTTCAGTTTCACTTTGCTTTGGCAGGGTCATTATAACTTGCAGTGCTGAAAACTGAGAAAAAAGGTCTAATGAGCATACAAACTTGTATTAGTTTCTTGTAATACTTCTATCATTTGGGAGAAGAGAGCACCACTGATGAGGCACGACATACCAAAAATTTGTAAGAAGCTAAACAACCTCCAATCTCCCATTCTCTCTTGACAGGGTGTCATATGTACAGCTTTTCCAACTGCAAATTATATCACACACAGGACAGAGCAAATCTGAAAAAAACTCAAAGATGAGATGCTTGTTTGGTCCTCTCCCCAGCCATCTCCTCCTGCTTCTTCACACCTCACACAATTACACATTCCCTCCCCAAAAGAGACATTTCAGCCCTGTTACATTTCCACAGGTCTCCATACAGACACACCGGACATGAATCTGGCAAATCAAATACATTATCCACCACTTGTTTGAACAGAACTTCCAGGTTTTCAGTAGTGTTTTGTATTAGCCCTAGTCCTATCCAGATCAAGTCCTCATTTTGTTTTTTCAGCTGCAGATACATTCCACTTTCTCTCACATACACGGGTAGCTATGTGTCTAGTTCAGAGGCGTAAACACCAGAATTAAAGAAAAGAACAGATAGCATTGCAGATACATTGCAGTATCAGGGCTTTTTAAATAAAGAAAAATCATTTTATCTACATACTAAGAAATCTGCAAATGAAATTCACTGTAAATATTCATTATTAACAAATAATTGCAAAACCAATCACATGAGCAAATTGTCCTTACAACACAGGGATTTCATACTGATGTAATACCCTGGATTTCAGTGGCAATATAGATGGGTAAAGGGAGAATCTGCAAAAGCAGAATTGGGCCTATTGCAGCTGTACACAAAATGGGCTAGAATTCAAACCATGGGACAATTGTCCAAAGCAGCTCCAAAGTCACAAGATTTGATTCTCACCTGCTTGAAAGAGAAGCGTAATAGGGCTTCTGTAGCCCTTACTGATATCCTCGCTGCTGGGACACAGCAGGGTAGAAGAGACAAAGTCTCACCACTTTCCACAGTTTGAAGATTCTCAGCCCTTGGGATGGTTCTGTGAGCAAGCAGTGGCATTTCTGAACTCCAGCTCAGTAAGACAGTCAAAAAGAAATGAATGACAGTTGCTTTTGTGCTTCCTGTAATGTTTATTTTGAAAAGATGGTAACCCCCCCACTTTAATGCTAAGAGCAGCTACTATTAAGGGTTCCATTTTAAACATATAAATGTTTTAAACATATTTCCCTCCATTATATTTTTCATCTCACTCCTTTTTCTCTTTGCAAACCATTACATGCTTCTCATTAGGTCACTTCAGTCACTTCTGTGTTTTGATATTCTTTCTGCTGTGCTTTTGTTTACATCTCTGAAATATTTATCATCAAATGTATCTCTCAAAACTGTGCTTTCCCTGCCTGAATAGAAGAGCAAATCTCTTTGCAGATGTGGAAAGCAGCCATAAACAGGACTAAAACTCAACTTTTCAGGGGTATCTCCAGCTGATGGAAGCATACTCTTAATATAGAGGGAGACTTGATCAGTCTCTTGATCTGAAGAGTCTTTGCTATTTAAACTGTATTTCATATTCTTCAGATTTAAAACCTTAAGCAGGCCTCATTAAACACTAATGTAACAACCGTTAGGTTATTCAAATGTTTGCTTTTCAAGAGTTGGAAATGTATAATTCTAAATGTATTTACTACTATCACTCATTCAATTCACTGCAGAACAATGGACTAAATTTTAGACTCCCTTTAAGCTGACTGAAGTTAATGAAGCAGGTTTCTGCCACCTACTGATCTATGACTGAACCTGGGTGAAGGGCTATGAGACTATTGCTTCCTTCCTTACCTTTGGTTTAAGTTCTCCAGTGCCTTCATTTTTTTTACATCATGTTGTTCAGCGTAGGACACCCCATAATCACAAACCTACTGAATGTTCTCCACTGCGAGCTTCAGCTCTCAGCAACTACCCTTGGTACATGTGCATGGTCTTTGGGCTGCCTCCACACATGGCCATCTGTCATGATCGCATGGTGCCTCTCCACAACTGGGACAGATCCTTGCCTGAGGGCATTAGGGTCCAGACAATGCTGGTTTAGATGAACAGTTTGGCAAATACTACAAGTGCCATCTGTTCTACAGGAAATCCTTTCTCTGTGTCATTAAGTTCCCAGCACATAACTATATATTCTTCTCCTTCTATAAGGTTTCATGCAGTAGGGATTATGAGAGCATGTTATTTGCAAATGGTTTGCAGAAGTACCAGATTTTGTTACATAAATTTGCTCGATACACTTCTTAGTACAGATGAACACTAACCACCTATTTGGCAGAGGAAGCAGTTGCGTAGCTAGTGTTTCAGCATGGTGACAGCACCTCAGTGCCTCAGGCAATGTAAAAGAACTGAACCCTGACTTAAACCTTGCATATAAAATCTATTGCTTCCTGGAAATCAAAATATGAATCCCATTGAGCAGAATTCCAAAACTTAACTTCCATAAGGAAGTTGAGCTCCTCTAGCGTAAGTTAGGATGTTGTGTCTTAGCACGGTGATTATAGCAGTTACATTACAGGGGAGACCTTTCATATATTTCAGACATGTAATTGAACATATAGTTGATTTTTGGCAAATTAAGCACAGCCAGAATCTCATAACTAATGTCCACTAAACTTTACAGCCATTGTTGAAACACACTTGGCTTTCAGAAACTGGAACTCTAACTTACTGGGTAGGAAGGCATTCTGCAACTAGCCTTTTGGTAACATCTCCCCCTCCTGCCAACCTCATTTTCATCTAAAAAGGTGAAACTTTGAAAAACAACATATCCTGCTTATCTCAGTACTAAAAGCTACTTATATTCCAAAAATATTACTACTGTATTTCAAATATATTAGATTTCCCCCTCAACAAGACTTCTAATTGACTAAAAGGTTTTAAAATTGAACACCATTAACTGAACAGCTACAAAGGCCTGGAGATGGATGAAGAAACCATGGCTTTATAGACTAGCTCAGAAACCTAATGTAGAAAAGTGTCATAAGTATCAGATGTAATGACCTGACTGGGAATCTTCTGCTTTGGGAAATTTCAAGAATATTAGTTTCTCTCTCTTTGGTGCTGAAATTGCAATTACTTTAGCCATTAAAAAACCCCCAAACAAACGCACAACCAATAAATCAACTCTGCTAAAAAAACTCCAAACCTTAAAATGTTACTGTTGTCTTTTTTGGAAGTAGTTATAGTTTCCACTATTTGCAATACAAGTGACATCAAAATGGTTTTATAAATGTTAGTTTAGATCATATAGAAATTTCACTCCCCTAAGTTCAGAAAGATCCAGCAAATTTGAATGAGCCTTAACAGTATTAACAGGACAGATTTCAACCCTAACAAATGTTATTTACCATTACTTATGGTATCGTTATAAGGTTTTATGATGACAAGGAGTAAACTTGGAGGAATACAAATATTAAGTAAGAAAACCATTCAGTGTGTACTAAATATTAGGAGTTAAGGGATGAATTTAAGGAAATTATAAATGAAACCAAGATATTGAACTACAAGTAAGACACATGAGGCTATGAAATAGATTTCAGGGGGGTCTGTGGCAATTCTATTACCTATGACACTATTTATGCTTTGCCCTTACACCCTTGCCATCATGACATTACTTGGATATGAATTATTGCTCTAAATGAAGCGTGGAATGAAAACCACTCAATAAGACAAGCTTCCCCTTTGATGGGACTAGCTAGAATGATATGTTTCCATCTCTGGTCTCCTGTTTCCGTAATAAACACTGTTTCTTACTGCATATGTCTCCATTTTTTATCAACTGTGTATTATGCAGTTGTCAGTTACCACTGAAACAGAGTATCCTATTACCAGAGAAACAGATATTCTATTATGTTCAAAATCTTAAACTATAACAAAATGGATTTTCTAGTGTAAATACAATCCCTATCTAGATACATAAAAATGTATAGAGGTGAATGCAGGTGTCCTGTGCTCTATCTACAAAACAAAATTACACAACCAAACCTGAAACAGTACAAACACACTGTAAAAGACCAGTTAACACCGTATGTGTACTTAATAGTAATTGAAAAGTAGTTGAACTTCATTGAATGTGCTATTGTGTGCTCCTTCAAACCCACTTTCAAAAATTAAAAAAGCCAAACTATACAGCAGAATCTTACCATATAATTTAGCATTTTACCCATTAACAGTGGATTGTGTCTTGAAAGCCCTTGAGGCCATGCCAAAGTCTCCAAGGTTTCTGAGGGGCACCATCCCCCGCAGGACTGCAGGGCTGGGGGCCTGGACAACCCCAGAGCCCCCTGGTGATGGCCAGCGAAGAGTGGTCAGGTCTGGGCATTTATCCTCTTGTTTGAGAGGCTGAAGGGAATAAATGTGCTTTGCACTTTTTTGAAGGGTGTGTGGAGGAGAAGGAATCATCTAGTCTCTTGCAGAGTCACTACAGCATTGTTTATTGTCAAGACAAAACAATACAACTCTATTAAACATATAATTAATTCACCAGATTAAAATCGTATTATCTTTGATGTGTCTTAGAGCACAACAGCAATTATGAAGGGGTGTAGGCATTAGAAGAAAACAGTATGAGTGTTAGTAACATAACAGCACTGTGGTTATTATGGGTGCAGTATGCTTAGAAATCCAGCTAACAGAAAGAAAAATAGCAGCAGTAAATTGGTGAAAAATAGTGTACAGCCTAGGATAATGAAAGACAGAGCAGAAAAAATATGTATTGAAGGAAGACAAAAAATTGCAAGCTGTGTTTTAAACTCCACAAAACATTTCTAACATGAATAACCAGGCCAGGCAATTTTAAAGGTGAAACTATAATCAAGAACTTCTTCAGTTCCTCAGGTAGATTAAAGCATGACAGACTTGATCAATGGATAGAGGATTTTTGGCACACTTACAACAGGAAAGTTCACAAAATATTACAAGACATAAGAGGAAAAAGAGCATCTGCAACCACAAAAATGATGCCTAACAGAAAACTGGAGAAACTGTAATTCTTATTTTATAAAGTTGCACTAAAAAGTGGTCACCTGAAGGTCAGTACTTAAAAGAACTGAAAAAGTTTTTAGAGGTAGTGTGGAGGCTGATTTTCCGTCAAAATTTTGCATTGTTGCTACTGAAACTTTATGTTGTTGCTGCTGAGATTTTACTGTATGATTAAAGCATTAGCAGTATTAGTAGTCAAAGCAGTATGTAGCTGACGTTGAATTCATGAAAATAAGAACATAAATTAATTTCTTCAATGAAGGGTATTTCTCCGTGCCTATAATGAGCTACAAGTCTAAGTAACAAATAGATAATTACTAACACTAATTAGCTTTTACTAACTACTACGCTGTTTCAATACAATCAAATACCACTTCCCAACATCACACATACTTGAACTAACCTAGATGTGCTCCAGTTCAGTTTATCTCAGCATATGGCTTGTTCTCACCACATGCCACAGATTTTCAAATCTAACCATAATTAATAGGATTTGTCAAATAACTGTTGAAGGAAATCCAGCCTGAAAAAGTGAGGCTGATTAATACATTGATTTAGATATCAACTTCTAAGCATTGACTTGGTTGTGTTTTTTCAGTTATTTGAAGTTTTAGGAAGATCAGGGATATTAATAACCCTTTACTCAATTTAAGGCATTGTGAAACCTAAATTCAATCTAAATTTAAGGATAATACAAACAATAATCTTTTGCTCTTATAATGGTTCAGTTCTTTTATTCAGATATAATAAAAATATTCTGAAAAACTTAAAAAATGCCTCCCCCCTCCCCCCCCATACACACACACGTATTTTCCAGGCAACTACTTTCTAAAATGACTAAAATATAATTCATAGCAGAAGAGAGATCCAAACAGTTTAACTGTCACCACATCTTTGGTAAGTGACAGGATATATGGACAGATGAGAAATTACATTTTTATTTGATTATGGTCACATTCAGAAACCTCATAGTAGAGTGAGTCCTTAAATAGTTGAAATAACTAATGGAATTTTTTTTATAGATCTGTCATTCTCACAAAGGAGGAAAGAGCATTTTTAAAGGAAAACCTTCAAATGCTATTTAAATGTTATAAGATTTTTCCTTATTATTTGCACATGTTCTTTAAGCATTCTAAATCTGGGAAGTGGACAGAGGGACTTACAAGTGTAAGTGTTTGGAAAGGGAGGGTGACTTACGTAAAGCAGACTACATTTTTCTCTCAATAAATCAGAGAAGTGGTTTTGATTACTCAGCGTGCAAAAAAAGAAAGCATAAATGGAGAGTTAATTCCTAAACATCAAGATTAACTCAAAGACATATAATTTTATTATAAAATCAGTTAGGCCACCCCTGATGGGATCCTCTCCCATGCCATTGTAAATGAAACCAGAATGGAATGGAGGACAAATGAATTCCTTGAATGAACTGCTTGGTGGAGTGAGTACATTTACTGAACCACGGCCATATTTTGAAGTGTATCAGTCGTAGATTACTACAGGCTTTTGAAAATTACACTAAGCATTAAAACCACCTTAAAAATTAGTTATGTAGTCATGTACACTTTATTTGCAGACTCCTATATTCCAATAACATTTCTTCTTTTGCAATAATCTTTACTTTCAAGAGAAGTAATTTCTTAAAATCCCAAGTACTGACAGCTACAACACAGCAAGATCACTTTATGTATATATTTACCTGTTTGTCAGAATTCCTTCAGCTGTATATATTTATAGCACATATATTATTGTTCCCTGAATCCTGGGGCAAGTTAAGTGCAAGAACAAGCAGGCCTAACTCACATCAGGAGCTGGAGGCCCTCCTTGACAGTATATTAACCATTTTTCAAGAGTGTCCTGGGATAATTTAGAACCGACACAGGTTTTTTCTGATAGTTACTAACTCAGATGCCAGCTCTGCCCAAATGCCCTAGCAGCATTTTAAATCCTGCTTCTGCTTCCACAGTCCCACAGTGGGATCACATCCTACTTAGTTAATGTTGATGAAGTAGAGGAAATATTTTTCACGTGTGGACATACATGATTCTCAGCTTAAGCTTCAGAAAGAAAAGGCTGTTCGATACCTTAAACCTTGCTGTATGAAGGTACTATTGTAGCTCAGTAAGCTGTTTGTCTTCTGCAATTCTGTGGCATGTGCTTAAGGTAGAATTTGTGCTGCTTTTGGTCTTGAAATATGCAGGAGTCATGGCAAACAGCAACCTCCTGGTTTTCTGTCCCTATGATACACATAACCATGCATTTTTGGTAAAGCACTGTGGACAAAACTAGGATTTGGGGTGTAGTGTTTAAATGTTTTCCAGTGTTTTTAGCTATCTGTGAGGGACAATGGTAGTAAAGGGAATTCTTCCATCAGACTCATAACTTGTAAGATGAACTGATTTCAGCTGAACAAACTGAGAGTTACAGTTACCCAACAATTATAGCTGTCAAATATCATGACGCCCTGTGGACTGCATGCTCATTCTCTCTAGAATAAAGGGTAAGGAACAGCAAGAACAGCAAGTACACGTTTCAGCTCAAGGGGGTAGTGGATCAAAGATAAGGACCTAGTCTAGAAGTCATGATACTTAACTCCATTTAAATTAAGTGGAAAAAAGAACTGTTTGAAAGTCTAATATTAACCAGCATTATGGCTTATTGGAAAATCGTATTTGAATGAGAAACAAAGAAATAATCTGGAAATAGTATATTCAAAAGGTGTAGGACTTTTTTCAGATTTAAAGCTACTACTATTAACATTTTGATCTATGACAGTGAAAACCTGTCTTTCAGTTCACCATCTGGGGACATAACAATAACTACAGGGAAAATACGCACTCTTTTTCTTTGAAAACACTGCTGAATAAGAGCTGGGACTGTCAACATTAGAAAGTGACAGCAGTTCTGGGCTTGTACCGAGTTGTAACAAAGCCAGCTACTTCTGTGTTACTGCTCAGCATTGCTCAAGGATTTACTACTCAGAGGATGGAAAAGAAACAATATTGTTTATAGGCAATGAAATGAAACTGAATATTTATAGAACCATTAAAGATGACAGAAGGTGAACATGTGGTCAATTGATACTTTTCCCCCATAATATTTTTCCAGGATTTTACTCTTAGTTCAATATTGAGTACTTTACTCCCGATTCTGTTTTGTAATTGTTTATTTTCATCTAACATTGTTACATATTCCAGGATTTAATCCATTAGGAAATGTAATTTTCTATCACTAACACTTTTATTTATTAAAGTAAAAAATATTCAGAATTGTATGGTAATACAGATAATACTACATTTATGTAATAATCTTCATGAAATTGCTTTAAGCAACTGTTAAAACTTAGAGAACTTTTGAGAGCCCAAATGCTTTATTCCAATCATACATTCTAGGATTTATATTTTCAGATTCAACCCTACTGACCTTATTTTTAGATTTAGTGTTCATCCCCTCATGAGCAGTATGTACACTGAGAGTGTTTTTATTCTCTTGCTTGTCCGTCTTTCATTTCCACATTTGTATGCACCCAGAGTACCAACGAGAAACCTCAGAGAGCAAAGTGTTTAAGTTGTCACTGAGTCTATTCCTTCCTTGCTATTTTCCAGAGGAGCAGCGTTCCACGCTCAAGGTTAGTTCCCACCCACTGTGCATGTTACTGCTCTGACTTACCTGACTTAGTTGCATTACTGCTGCATTTCTTTTGTACTTAGTACTGATTTGTTTGATAGTACTCAATGACAAGATAAGGTCACAAGAAGATGCACGCTAAATAAGATCAGGTGCTGCAGAGCAGTCAAGGGATCTTCATCACTTTCCACAATCAGTTGCAATGCATACTCTCTGCTTTGGGGACCTCAGAAGCAGACTCCCAAGTATATTCTAGATATTTGACAACTGTGTGCTTGATTTTAGAATTAGGAGGAGAGAAAAGAGTGAGACCAGCAACTCATTCAACGGCCTTTGCAAAGGCTGGACCCCTGTGTACTCATTTGTTTTGAACTCAGACTATTACTACACCCCGTGCAGAGAAAGGTTTGCCCAATTCCTCCAAGAACAACCCCTTTGATGAAACATTTCTAGATAAAAATTTGATCTAACTCTGGATTAATAATAAAATAGAAGTAGATGTTTAAAATAAATTTATTTTGAAAACTTATTTTTCTCCTGAATTAATAAAAGCTTCCTAATATGTAGATTTTTAATATACATTATGTATATATCAAACCTGACTGCTTAAGCTTTGATTTTAAAGGTCACTCTGGGATTCCCAGAACTATCACAATTCAATTTGTGACTTAAAATGATTTTTCTAAGTGCCTCAGAGATGATCCAGAAATGTGTCTGAGCTGTTTTCATGTCACATATCAGTTCAGAAACAGACTAGGAAGCCAAATCTGTTAACAGCATCTTACAATAATGCTTTCAAATGCTTTTGGTAAATATACATATCAAACTAATTTTTAGCACTAACTAGGATTCTATGTTGTCACATTCTTATCCCAAAAAATTTTCCCTGAAACAGCAAAGTCTATAACCTGGCCTGACTTTAAACAATCAAATTTTAAAACATTTTATTTATTATTTCCTATTTAAGGCAGTCCTACTTACAGCTTCAGGTCAAATAACTTTTCTTAAAATGCGATGAGAATTATAAACCATTTTCATTATGAAGGTGCTTACTCAAATTTACTTAATAGGTAACTTACTTTGTAGGACTTTTTAACAGTCACAAGTGGATTTGAAAGACCTACTTTACAACTTTATACTTTGGGGTTTCCCCCCCTCCTAATTTTTTAAAAATGCAGTCCTACAGTACTTATCCAGACTCAGTGAAACTGAAAATTGAGTAAGTACTGCAGGATTGGTCTCCTATTAAAAAAGCCCAAGACACATGGTGCTGAGATTAACAAAACAAAGTAAAGCAGCTATGACTTGGCACAAAGTTTGACAAGCTGCAGAAAAGCAAATGTTTAAATAACTGAAGTGGTACTGTTTTTCTATTCACAACCTTTTCTCTTCTAAACAGTATCATATTCTTTTCCAGCACATTTAGATTGAAAGTCAAGCTGTGTTTTATTTTTTATTATAATAAACCCAGTCAGTTTACTGTAACAAAGACATACTAGCGGTGATCAGTGTGAAAGCCAGTACGAAATCAGGCTGGGGAAAAAAAAAAGTCAAATGGCAAAATAAAGGACCAGCCGTCTGGAAAGTTCCTGGATCATGTAAAAAGAAAATAAAAGGCAGTGTTCGTATGAGACTAATGCAGAATACAAAAATATTTTAAGACAAAACTCTGTATCATTGCCTATGACATTTGTAAACAGCAGCAGCAAACCCTTTCAAATAAAGTTGCATTTATTAAATATTTTCCAAATTCTCCTAAGACAAAACAGAAGTGTTTTTTTCTTTTTCTTTTTTTTTTTTTTAATAAGAATTCTAGCATTGTTTACATCTGTTCCTCTCAAAACATGGCAAGAAAAAAATAAAATTGTATTTTTCCTACTAAAGTAACTAGTTAAAGTAACTTTCCTACTTAAAAAGTAAGGTTTTTTGGTCTATGTGATATCAAAAGGATTTTGCATATTTTATTAGAGTTGCAATAATAAATGAGTGTTACAAAAAACTATGTATACATCAGTGTCTTACCAGATTTTTGCTAATGGTCTTTTATTTTTGAGTTCTGCCTTCACTCACTCTTGAATTTGAATCAACTAGAATGTATATATGTGAGAAACAGTGCTGGTTTTCATATTACAGACAGGCATAATTTTCTAAAAACCCTTTCAAAGTTCTGTCTGACTGATGAAGAGACTACATATACTGAGTTGCCAACTGGTTTAAACCTTGACACACACAAATACATTTGTATGATAACTGGTAACAGATAGACATCTTCGCTTAGAGCGAAATACTTTAATGTGGAGTTTCATAATGTTACAAGAATCATATTAAATTAGAGTGGAGTGTGACATCACAGGAGGTAGGAAGATGATGAAATTGTTAGAAACAGAGACTTCAATGACCTAAACCCTCAGAAAAGTGAGTATTTGTGGAAACCTCTTACAGTCAAACAGCAGTGGCAGTTTGGGGCTGCAGGAGCACTTGCACTGTTCTGTTGTACGTGTGTAGAAAGACTGGCAGATGTCTGTATCATCTGCAGGAAGTTCTAACCTGCTCTTGTGAGACAAACATTGTCAGGCAAATTACACATCTAGTCTCAGCCAGGACAAAGGATTGTGCCTGAAGAACAATTTAAAAATTCTTTATGAATTCTTCACAAGTTCCAGAATCAAACTCCTTTAAACAGCTACACTGCATGGCAAAACTTCCTGGGTTTGAGCTGTCTGTCAGAGCTGCTGTCACTTGGGCCTTGCAAGTTAAACATCTATATTTCTTAAAGTCACCAGGAGCTGAGTTTGTTACTTACCGAATTTGCATTTTGAACATATTTAAAACCAGACAATGTTGAGTACGACACTGACATTCATTTTCTTTCATAAAAATGGAGAAATGCTCCCCTTCAGCATAATAACCTAGAAGACAGAATGCTCAGCCACAAATCAGGGCAGCCGACATTGTATGCTGCTGGGAGTTTTATGGGGCTTGATTACAATATCCCAAGTCATGGAAAAGTAGCCTAACTACCCCTCTATGATGAGAATAAGCCACCAGTTCTGTTCAAGCTGTGCCATTGGACACAAAGAATATGAAATTCATGAGACTAGATACAGAATACTCATGCATGAGCTTGACGACATACCAAAGCTGTGACTGCATGAGAAAGGGACAACCTTGTGTTTTGGCTTGCTAGATCATTTATGCATTTTACATTAGACTATGAATTACAAGAAAACAATATACAAAACATGCCCCCTCCCCTCCCTCTGCAAACCAACCCAAGCAAAAATACTCAGCAAAAATACAAAGAAAGAAAGAACAAATCTATAGAAAAGTCATTTTCTCTATGCTGAGTATTCTAACATGTAGCCTAGAGATTATGGCCCTTCTGTGCCAGCTCTCCCTGTATCCAGCTTTAAAGAGGACCATGGCGTAAACTAGAGCTAATTCATTGATATATGGAGTTACAGGTTCAAAGGTCTTCAAGTTCAATGATCAGAGTCCCGGGCAAGTACTCTAGTCTTTATGAAAAACTCAGTCCTTGCCATCTCTTATGATGCTTTGAGAGAAATGAGAGGGGCAATTGCTCTCAGCTAGTGCACATCTTGGCGGCCTGGGCATGGGAAGAAGATTCAGAATCAACGTCCCACCTGCAACAAATCAATCAGTAATTTCTAGTAAGTACAGGTGCTTCCAACAGGTTTCATTGTCCTTGTGACAAGCTGTGTCTGCTTTGAATCCCATTTTTAAGTGTTACCTTTTCCTTATACAGTGTATATTGGATACTGGCCTGTATTAACTTTGTGAATTCTGTTTCTGAAGTGAAATGTCCAACTGTTGGGTACTACAGCAGTGTGTGGCTTCACACCCAGCCCCTCTTTTTGAACATCAAACCTTTTTAACCAAAGAAGAATTTATGTACATTCTGGGTATCAAGAGACCATCTTTCCATGGGATATGCAAAGGAGGTGGAGAAAAAAATCAGAAATCTCAATCAATGTAATTAATCTTTTAGACTTGTGGTTTTTCTTTTGGGAATCAAAATATAATTAATTTCATTATCAGAATTATAGTGAGGACTACCCCAAGGGTTTCTCACAGCACTTCAGCCCTGCAGCTTACCCTGTCACCTGACAGACTGCACAGTGACTCTGCAGGGCTCCCTGTGTGGGTGTAGCTGTATTGGAGGCAGTTTGGGAGGAAGGTCTGCAATCCAAACTTACACAGATATGGAACTTCCAAATCACAGGAGTGGCACACAGAAAAGAGCACCTATGCTGCTGCTCAAGTCCACAGACAGAGGTTGCATCTATGGGAAGATACTCGATATTAATATTAGACAATGTCCTCCATTGTATGGAGATGAAGGGAAGGAAAATGGAGAGTAAGTTTCAGGAAAAATTTCCTGTGAGTGAAAGGGTGCAGAATTGTACTTTAGAAGTCGTATTTGAAGTTTGCAAATGAACTAAGAAGAAATTTTCAGTATAAGAACAGATGAGTGGCCTATTCTTTTGAGCATGAGACTTCAAACCTAAGAAGGATTTGTGAGCACTGCCACACCTAGAAGGAAAAAGAGAAAAACAGAAGATAGATCCCTCCTTTGACAGACTAGTGCATTACACAGACTAATTAATATTCCAATTCTGATTTTGAATTTTGTGTACAAAATCACAATGAACTTACCCTTTCAATGCTCCTATAAGGATAAATATGTATCACTATCTTAAGAGTGGGAAACTTGTTAGCAGCAGAGAGATTCACCCAAGGTTACAAGGAAAGACAATAAAAAGGATGATTTTAGAAATCCAGGGCCTCAATCTGCCCCCAAATATATATATATATATTTAAAATATGAATTTACATGAGAATTTAGTAATAATAGAATTAGAATGTAGAAGTGCCACTATTTCCTTTGTATTTCACCCAGAGAAGTTAGCTATCTACAAAACATTTTGGAAATGTTTCACAGGGGGTATGTTTGTTATAGGAAGAAGTCCTGTGTCTATTTCTTAGTTTTCAGAGTAAGAACTATATACCATAGAAAAAAGTCCTTTGAGAACTATCACAAGATAGAAAGACGACTGGAAAGATATCTAGATGCTAAAGCAGGAAAACACTGAGCATTGTCAACCTGCTATTGAGATCAATTGTTGAGTAACAAACATTGGCATTGGAAAGTTTTCTTAAAAAGTTGACTTTCATATCTTGTTCAGATCCTGTTTTGCCCAGACAACATATAAGTAATAATTCACATATACTGACAGTTCTATTAGGAATAGTGGAATATTTAACAAGTCATAGATTACAAAAAATATCCATTTTCTTTTTTTGAAGTTTCTAGCTATTCACCTACACAAATCTTCTTTCCCTATCTTCAAGAGCTTACTGAACATGTTATTTTTTCAAATTAAAGCCTTCAATCATTTTACTGTAATTTAGTGAGGTTCAGAATTTTCACAGCATTTTAAGAAAATTATGAAATATGACAAGATAAGGAAATCAATATTCATTCATTATCACTCTATAATAGGTTATACTAGCATACCTCAAGATGTAATGTAAGTCAAGTTAAAGTCAGTTTTCTAGGATTATCCAGACTATACACTGACAACACTCCAAGCTCGTTACTGTTCTGCCAAGACTGTAGCTTACAGAAGTAAAAATTACTTTGAACCTTTTGAACTGTTTGCCCACCTGTTTCCATTTTTGATTGCGTTCTTTGAATTGTTATCTGAAAACAAGAAAGCCCATGAAATCACATGCCTACATGAATGTATTCAAAATGTTTGCTTCAGGTCAGTCTCCAAACCCATTGGAATGCAGCGGGGATGAGAGTCCTGGCAGAACTGTGACCTTCACCACCGCCCTTGACATTCACAGCCTTCGTCCTGCTGTTCAGCCGGCTGGACAGATAGACATGAAGAAGTAAGTTCAAGAGCCAAGTGTGACTGAGGGCCCACAGCTTTTCATTAATACCGGTTTTGGACATCCTTGCTGTTAGTCACAGCAAATACAAAGTGTTTTAGCAGGTGCTTCTTTATGGCTCATACAAAACTACCAAAAGATAAGAAGCACCATTGAATCAGATGATAAACAGGAATGAGGAATATTGTCTGTATCAAATTAATCTTGCCAATGTTAAAGGCGGTACTGGGCCTAATATGGACATAACAAAGCTAAACAGCTAAATTCTCCTCTGTTGCCATAGTTTCTAGTCCTCCATTACATATTTCACTCTGGCAATATATGAGAAGTACCCTGCAGGTAAAGACTAGACACTGTACTTTGTTTATGAACCATAATAAAGCACAGGTATCAAAAGGAGTGATGGCTTACTTGAGAGAAACTGATTCTGTTAGAAACTTTCCCAGAAACATGAAACTAATTTTATGAAGAAATGCACATTCAGTCATTTTGCAGAAGCTCAAAAACTTACACTAAGGATAGAGTAGGTTTTAATACAGTTCCTTTAAAGAAAATAATAGACCATCATTTAAAAACATAACTATCTACATATGACACTTTTGTATTTCAGTAACTTTACAGCATCTTTCTGTCACAAAATAAGAAATCTAGTCACATTGCTAGGCAATATTAGAACTTTCAAAACCCACAGCAAATATTCCTTTGTCATAAATTCAAAATGCATAAATATATGTATTAAAATTAGAATAAGTATGTATGGATTTCTTTACAAATACATACATAATTTCTGAAATCAGAAAAAGACAACAGTCCAGAAACAGATCACCATCCTTCCGAAGCACATTAACAATTCCAGCTTCAGGGACATTTCTTACACACTGCATTTAAACGAATCGTCCTGAGCTAACATCAGTTTAAAGTTTTACCTAACAAATACTTTTCTTTGTCAGAGCATTTTCAAGCATTTTCAAGATGAGAAATCTCATTGTACAGTTTAAAAACCTTACTCTCTTTTTCAAGCATTTTTTTTTCATGGTCATCATCTTCAAAGGCAACCTGAAAGATTGTGTTGCCTTGAATTTATAAGTAAGGAATCAGGGATTTAAATATGCTACACTGGTTTAATATTATACAACACAGTATCATATAATTTCTGAATTCTATTACAGAGTCATAATATGAATAGAAAAAAGTCGGGACTCTAAATAGGTCCCCGCTAGAAGAAAGGCTGCAGTACATTATATACAAAGCCCATAACACATGGGGACATTTTATTGACAGGAATAATGCATATCATACTGTTTGTGTGCCCTCATCATTCAGGTCAATTTATTATGGAGGCTGTGTCCAGGAAGGCAGCTGGGGCCTATCCACCCACACTTCCCCCCGTGTTTATGAAGCACTGTCCGTAACTAGGCAGGCAGGAGCGACTGTGGACAGGCAACACCAGGGGGTTGCAAAGTGCATGGCTAAGGAGGGGGGCTTGTTGCCTTTGTGTCATTCCTCAGTGACAGTGCTGCCAGTGTCATGAGGAGCACATCACATGTCAAAGCGGTGAAGTTTTCAGGCTGGGAGCCGCATGGAGTCCATCAGGCCTTCTGATATCAACACAGTTGGTTTTCTACTTGGTGTCGGAGCCACCCAGAGGCAATTCATATTCTGAACATTAACATGGCTTTGCATGCCTGTCACACATAGACCGTGCAGGGGTTTAATGCTATTGAAGACTACGGTTTAAATCTCTATGCAAACAGTGATTACCTTGTAAGAAGGTTCCAGGATAACATGCAACAAAAGACTTTAAAGTTATAGTTTTAGTAAAGCAAACTCATTTACATTTTTATTATGCGTGTCCTTTGTTTAAATCTTGCCACGTCCATTATGGAAAAGACTTCTTATGCAACTGAAGCTTATTGGGACAGCTACTCTTTTTTTCTTGTTGGTTTCAAAGCTATTGAAAACATTTGAATATATTGTCTTATGGCTGTCTAGATTTTACTGCCACATATTTCTTTTAAAATTACAGAAAAGCTTTCAGAGCTGGCACAGATCTTTATAGTAATACCAGAATATTAACTAACTCGTGAAACCATTTAAAATATTAACACAAAAGAGAAGACTCAAACAACAGTTGCTTTGCTTGCTAAGGAAAATCCAGCATATTATTTGCTTTGCTTGGTAAAAATATGAACTCAAAAAAAAATGTTAAAGACTTAAAAAAATTAAACTTGAAGGCTTTGAAATGTCATGTAAACTTAAACTACAGTGTAAGGATGGGTAAAATTTAGTCCACAACTATTTGGTTGTCTTTGAAAAAGACAGTTTTGGACTCAAATTTACCAGAAGGAATTATCAATGTACATAAAGTTTTGGCCACAAAGTTTTCACTAATTTTATAAGAAATTGTCTAAATAAAATGTCAAGTGCTCTGCGAAGTAATTCATATTAGTTTGTGGGTTTCTTTCCTGTGCTGAAGAAACTAGCAGCTCACATAAAGACCAAGTGTGAGTAACAAGAATGTTATTTTTAATAATGTAAATTTTTAATAGATTCTAGTGAAATACTTCATCAATATTTCATTTTAAACAGTGTTTATGCAGTAGCAGGTTTAAAATTATTCCTCTGAGATAATTATGAGAGTGCATACTTTTAGTGAAAACTTTTACCAAATCCTGTAGACAGCTGAACACGCTGTAGAGAAAGCAGTAGTGTTAAGAAAACAGCACATGCAATATTTAAGTAATTAGCTGACACTCTGCTCTGGCAGTGGTCAGCTCTAGACCACTGCAAAGCCACCTTAGAATGTCAGAAGACTTTTTAAGTAACTGTTACAGCTCTTAATGGGCTTAACTAATTGTTCCTCTGCTCTGGCTGTATTTGAGCATCAACAGCTGATGCTCAAAGAAGAACCTTTACATAAAATAAACAAAAAAAATATTTTAACTAACTCTGTGAGTAGCTTTTAAGCGGTATCTCGACGTGCTAATAATCTTTTACGGCTTTAAGGAAAGGATATAAAAAGCACAAAAGACACTTTTCCCCCCAACTTGCCCCTTGCCCACCACCCGGACAACCTTTAGCTGGAGCGCCACCGGCTGCCGCGGCCGGGAACTGCAGGTCATTAACTATGCAGTCTCCTGCTGCAATGAGGACACTCATTAGCAAAATGAACAAAGGGACAATTTTGTGTAGCTGCAGTCATCTGTTACACTTTGAGTGGCAGGTTTTGTAGCAATGTTCTCTCTACCATCTGCCCACAGCGGTAGCGTTTGGCTTGCTTAAACTGGGGAACTTTTAAGTTGTAAGAAAAAAGGGCTAGGGGTTGGAAGGCTATTATAACGGGGCTGATAGAGGAGACTTCAGTATCTCTCACCTTTTCTGATGCACTGCCTTCATTTTAACAGCGTTATTGCTATAAGGGGGGGGGGGGTGAAAGCAGCAGCATATTTTGACCTCAGTAATTCTACTATGTATTTGCTAAGGTTTTGTGTTGTAGACTTAGGATATCTTTTCTAGTAATACTAGACAGATATACATACATAGTTTTGAAGCATAGTGAACTTCAGCTAGATTCATTCACCTGTTCTCAGAGTATTCTAGTCCAACAGGTAAAGGTGAGATAATTTAGCTATTTACCATGCAACTGAGAAATATGGACTTCAGTTTTGGTGCATTGCAGTATTTAATGTACTTTCAAAATAATAATTTGACCTTCTGAATAACAGCTATGACTTTTGCACTCTTTTTGCAAAGAAATTTGATGCAAATTACTGATGTTTTCCTATGACATGAAAGATGAAAATATTTTAGCATATTCTAAATTTAAAATTATACAGTTGTTACTGTTGTAGATTTATTGGTAATTTTCCTTGAAAACAAAGGCATTCTTGAAAATCTGTCATTCAAATGATTATGTACGTCTGTGCTTCAAGTTCTGCTTGAGGTATTTACAGGCCGCCTGTGTGCACACCAGAGGGTGCAATTGCCAAGGCTGTCATCCAAAGCACTCATTTACAACCACACCAGTTAAAACACACCAGTTCTGAGTCAAGGGAAATGATAATTTCGATATTTATTTACATTTATTGTTATTATCCACAACATCTTACATCTTCATGTTTACAATTTTAAATCTTTCACAGTTTATATCTGTATATTTCAAAGAAATGCACTTTAACATGGGAACCTCTAGCATGGCCACCAGTTGGATACAAGCCTTTACTTTACAGTCAGTCATCATGTTATTAAACCTCTATCTATTCAGCTAATAGATATATTCTATTAGGGCTTTCTTGAAGGTTTCAGGAGATCAAGATGTCATAATTCCTTTGACAGTATGCTCTAATCAGCAATCATTCTCATAGTGGTTTCATCTTGCAGCCACTGTATTCTGTTTTGTCATCTATGGAGGCCTTTTAAGCATAACAAAACATAGACACCTCTTAGGAAGTGACTAACAAGTTGCTACTGGCTCAGATAGCTCCATTTACCTTTTCATGGCTTGTCAGAGCTGGAAGGATTAGAGACAGCACAGGTTTGGAGGGAAAACAGGCATTTCATTGCAGAGTTTTTGACAGAAGCAAACAGTGAACTTTTCTTGTTTCTGCTTTGTATAACTGCAGAATTTTCAGAGAAGCTGGTGATGACAAGCTTTTGCTGTATGGATTGCCTAATGACTGCACAGACCCTGAAGTAATCCTTGCAGTACAGCATACGAATGAAGGGTTGGCCAGCCAATTTGACACTAAATGTTTACTGCAACTTTCCTGTTTTCTATTCATTCAGAAACTTGTCTGGGATGAAGATCAATTAGTGAATTTTTGTAAACTGGTATTAGAATACTTGTGACCTGGAGAGAGATTAAGCATTCTCTTAAAAGAAAAGATCCCAAACCACAGGCAAATATCCCCAAGTCTTCTCTTTGGCAAGGTATTCAGATTCTGTAATCAAGTAATCTCAAACTATATGATAAACAGATTTAAGCTGAGTTTTTCAACTTAGGGCATTTTCTCCAGCTCTTAAAAATGTTTTGACCTTTTCTTGTTCCCTAACTATGCAGACTAGGATGAGTAATAGTGCTCAAAGGCTTCAGAAATCAAAATATCTCTTTACCTGGAGCCTGTTCCAGTGCCCAACTCCCTCTCAGTGAAGAACATTCTCCTAATACCCAATCAAAACCTCCCCTGACACAGCTTCATGCCATTCCTTGTCACTGGTCAACAGAGAGAAGAGATCGGTGCCTGCCCCTCCTCTTCCCCTCGTGAGAAATCTGTAGACCACAATGAGGTCTCCCTTCAGCCTCCTTCAGGCTGCACAAGCCAAGTGACATCAGTTGCTTTTCATGAGGCTTCTCCTCTAGACTCTTCACCATCTTCGTAGCCCTCCTTTGGACATTCTTCAATAGCTTTATATCCTTCTTATATTGTGGCACCCAAAACTGCACACAGGACTCGAGGTAAGGCTGCACCAGCACAGAAGAGAGCAGGACATTCAGCTTCCCAACCAGCTATGCTGTGTTTGTCCATAGAATTTTCATATTATTAATGATTCTAAAAATTTTACTTAAGAGTAAGGTCATACAATTGCAGTCACTTCCTTTGCTTCTAATAAATTGATTATTTTGTCCTTAATGGTGCCATTTATAGTTCTCTCTTTGATATATTGTCCATTTTATGGACAGGTCTTTAGTAAAAGCTGCTGTCTTTGATTATGAGACTATATCTTTTTGCCCACATAATACTTCTTTTCTTACCAATTTCAGCTTTTTTGTTCATATTGTGCTAACATTTTAAGTGTTCGTCAGTTTCTCTCACCAATATAAACCAAGCTCTTGAAATATTGCATGTATGTGCACCAAAACCCACTGGCATACACAAATGTGTTCATATATTTTTGGCATAACTTCCTAGTTTCTCATTCACCATGCCCTCTACTTGAGCATTGTGTGCATTTCTAGGCCCCACAGTTTAAGAAGGATGTGAAGGCCCTTGAACATGTCCAGAGAAGGGCAACAAAGCTGGTGAAAGGGCTGGAAGGAATGTCCTGTAAGGAGAGCCTAGTTCAGAGCAAAGGAGGCTGAGGGGTGACCCCATTGCTCTCTGTAGTTTCCAAGGAAAGGAAGTGGAGACGGACCTGCTGATCTCTTCTCCCTTGTGTCCAGTGAATGGACATGTGGGAATACTTCAAAGCTGCACCAGGGAGGTTTAGACTGGACATTGGGAAGCATTTCTTTATTGAGAGAGGGCTCACACACCTGAAGAAGCTTCCTAGAGAGGTGGTCAATGCCCCCATTCTGTGTCCCTACAGTGAGTTTCCCAGGCATTACAGTGTGTGTGCCTCTCCCTTGGGTTAAGAGGCAGAGTCCAAAATCTGCATCAAAATCCCTGATGATGCACCAAATAATTCAGCACTACAGTGCTAAAATCTACATCTAACTGATCTTGTACCACTAAAAGCTGCAAGACAGTTCAAGTACTGCTGACAAACTATTGTGAACCCTAAGAGCAATGAAAGGTTTAACATCTGAATTCCACTGGAAGTTATTAATGTCTCTTCAAGCAGCTTTCTGATCCAGCTAGGTGTTCTAAAAGTACTCCCACCAACTCAGAACTTTTAAAAGATAGTGAGGAGATGATTCTCTACCTCTAGAATTTCACATACTCTCTAACTTAGGTGGCTGCCAACACAGTTAGATGTCATTTTCAGATCTCATTAGTATTACACATCTCAATGATACACAGAGAGCAGGGATGTAAAAGCAATACAGTACCAGGCTTTGCTAGAACCTCTTTAGAGCCCGAGATTGCTTTTTATCAGCCTAAAGCACATGTGGTGTTTTGAAAGAGTGTTGCAGATTTCTCACACTTCAGTGAACTCCAGATGAGTACAGTCAATTTGGGTAGAAGGACAAGTTTATGTTGCAGAAGGGATACAAAGGTGATGTATGGGCATATGAGACTGAATTATGTCTCCCATTTGAAGACTACAGACTGAATAAGCAGACAGTTCTTTGCCATTATAACTAGCTATTTATGTCTGTATTTGGGTGGGGAAAAAGATTCATAATTGAAAAGAGCTTCTCATGTCTATTAAGGGTTGTACCCAAGTAGTGTCATACTCCATCAACTTCTATTGCATCAAAAAATCATACTTAACACCACAGTTCTGAATAAAAAAAAAAGAAAATATTTATTTTAGAATTCCCAGAAGGAGTGTTTCACTACCTAATTGTAAAAGGGAAAATAGACTATTCTTTAAATAGTCTGCATAGTCTACAGTGCTCTTTTAAACTAACTCTGCTTAAAACATTGAAAGTAATTGCTAGAAGATCCCTTAATACTCACAAAACGCCCTATTTTACACTTGGGTTTGGAGCAGAACTTCTTTCTTCAACTAACAGTGCTACCGATCATTACTCAGGAATGAAGAACAAAAATAAAAAATAAACTTCTTTACTCTCTGTGAAGTTTTAAAAAATCCTGCCGTTTCTTTCTTACCCTTTCCTTCATTGCTAAAGCCTAGGTTTTGCTTTATAATCACCCACTTTAAGCTATGCAACATCCTTGAACAGCAAATCGTCTTCTGTCACTTGGTCAGTGTTTTCAGCATTCTGATTTCCTTTCACATCTTTTTAAAATTCCTCAGCCTCACAGCTCCTCATATCTTTTCTGTGAACTTTTCTCCTTTGCTTCACATTTCTCTGTCCTATTCTCTGAAACATCCACATGATTAATGCTGGTTTAAACCCATTCAGAAGTGCACCTGTTCTCCTGTCTCCGCACATGCCTAGAAGATCATTCATTCTGTAAAAACACATTCTTTTCTCCTTCCAGGATTCTCTATGATTTTTTATATACTGTATTATACAGTAGATGCTTTAATATACTGGACACACTTCCCACTACATATCTCCACCTGATTGTGCTACGTACAAACAGGAGAATAATTTTACCTTTTCCAAATGTCCACGAGTAATTTTTTTTTTTAAAAATACTGACTTTGTTTTGTAGAGAAGTAAAAACTTCTGTGCTCCATTTGCTTGTGGGGGAAGAAAGACGGAAGTTAAATTCCATACTTTCTAATGTGGATTACTTTTGCTGCCCTGTTAGATGCTGGAATCGGTCAACACGGAGGTTTGTGGCAGAGGCCCTAGAGGGCAGGAGGAAACCACCTGGAGTGCCCGCAATTGGTCACCATTGCTATTCGGCAGCCTAAGAGTTCAACTACCAAATTTATCAAGACATTTTAGTTTTTCTTTTTTTTTTCTTTTCTTTTTAATTGAACCGAAGAACATTTTATGTGATTACTGTGTTTCCGCCTCCTGACAGACCCAATGACAGACTGCCAATTAAATCAGGTTTCCTTCCTTTGCCGTGAATTAAAGCATGCTCATCCCTTCATTATTTGACCATCCACAATACCATGGAAAAGCAAGCACTGACTGCATATTTGGGTCTAATCCTACACTGCTTGAATATTTTGGGATCAATTTTCACCAGTCAGGAAATCAAAAACTCTGAAATTTTTGCACTCTTCCACTGGTATTTACTAAAACACCTCATTCATGTATCGATTATGAGGTTACTTACCTCAAACTCTACTCAAGTATCCTAAAGCGCATAAGGAAGAAAAAAACCCAATACTTCTAAAAACAAGTATATTTTTGTGTTGATTATTTTGTTTTTATTAAATACAGTTTAAATGCCTAGTCCTTATGAAAAATTCAAATATCTCCTCCAGGTTTTGAAGCACAAAGCTATACTCTGTGATTAGTTTGGGACACATCAACACTCAGAGCAGCAGTCTGCTACCACATTAATGACTAAAACCCACCTCAATATTTGCCCTGAGAGCAGCCAGTTCATCACATAGCTGTTGCTGGTAGCTTTGTTGAATTTTGACCTCTTTCAGCAATTCAATTGGTAATACATTACTGAGAATTTTTGATGTACAATAAAAGCACAGGTGCAATTACAAAGCCAAGCCAAGCAATTTTTATATACCTTTTTTTGTTTAATAAAATTAAATCCAAGCTCTTTGACTTAAAATAAATAGTAGGCTCATGTTCCTTTCCCATAATTTTTTTCTGCATTGATTTTTTAAAATGTTTTTTAATAATGTTCATATCAGAGGCTTGAATCTGAGGCTTTATGTATATTTCTCCATTGCAGGGAAGGCTCACTGGTTGTAACAAGATTGCCTAGGAGTGTTAATGCTGGCATGGGCTGTGATTTACTACCAAAAAATCACTGACTATATTTTTTTCAAATAAACACATGGGAAAAGAACTGTAAATAATTTATACAAACAGGGAGTGTGCTGAGTTTCTTGTCTGTTAAAATATTGTTATAAAACATTTTACCAGAAATAACCATGCTACAATTTAAGATGTGTTCCTAGATACAGTTGTTAATATGCTGAGTACATTGTAATCTACGTTCTGTTAATTGCAAATTTGCAAAAGACGCCTTACATAGTCACTATATTAGTACTTTTTTTCATTCCTTATTTCCAATACTTCAGTGAATTACTCCTCATTAAGTAAAATACTGTATTAATATCCACAAAGAGGGTATATGAATGCGAACTGGCATCTAGTGAAGACTAACATAAGTGAAAAAGAATTTTTTCATTACTCATTTATGTAAAAACGCAATGTCTGTCGGTGGATAATTAAAAAATTTACAAAGATTTGAAGCCTGCTGTTCACTATTTTCTTCATACTGTGCCTGAACAATGTTTTTGTATATGAATCAGTCTTGCCAGAGGGAGAAAACAAGTTAGAAATCAAAATGTTAGTATTATTTCTTTTTACATATACAAAGTAAGCTAGTCCAAAGAAAAGTGAGGCTATTTCATCACTCTGTTGAAGATGCTGATGGCTAGATTCAGTCACTCAAACACAAGCATCTAATGCATTTCTATGCCCATGTTCAATTGGGCATGGGTTCCTACAGCTGTCAGAGCTCACAGCTTCATATCCATGCTTTGGACATCTTAGACTGTCAGCAGGAGTTTCATCACCAGAGTAAAACACCCAAATTTAAGTGTCTACATAAGAACTAGGCAAGTTTCTAGTATAGGCAATGAAGTAAATGAAACTTGACTCACTGGCTCATGAACACATGGTTTAGTGCCAGAAGAAATGAGGTATGGAAGACTGACAGGGCTGGCTGACATGACACAGGGCTGGAGGAAACCTGTCCCTTTCTGAACCCTGGGCAGAGGCCAAGTATCATGTCTTTAGACATCTCCACCGAAGAGAAAGACAGATCTGTACTGATTGTATGGGAAGATACTCCCATGAGACACTTAAATGTAGGTTTCTTAATCTGATAAACTGATCCTCAACTCAAAATAACAAATTTGACTTTAAATAAAGTTCTGGGGAGTCTTTCATAATGAAAATAAGAAATATTGCACTGCAATGTTGTCTGATGAAATTAAAAAGTTATTACAAGAAGAAAACTGTTGTTTATTTATGCAGAACAAAATAATTAAAAAACTATAAAAATGCGCACAAATTAACATATATTGCCACATCAGAAGTATCAATGACATATTTGTAATGCTTATCGTAAGCACCACTCCATTGCATAACTCCTGTGGATGATAAAAATTTAAAACTGACATGAAGAAAACTGTAACTCAAGAAATGGAAGACCTGAATATACAAATATGAGCACATATCTCATTAGTCCAGGGCAAGGAAAGCATAATGAGAACTTGATCCTCCATATAAATACACTTTGTATCCTGAGGTACAAAGTGTTCTCTGTTAAACTAAAAACTCCCCCTGTGAGCCTTCTATATTGCATATTTGGGGGTTATTTGGATTCACTATTTGACAGGCAGAGAATATTTATGTAGGAAGGATATTTAGCTTTCTCAAAAAATAACTGACTTAGAAACACTCAAGTATCTGCCAGATGGTAACTACTCAGACTCTGTAAAGAAGACCCACACATATGTATCAATACAGATATCAAAATGTAAGGGGCCAGTGCTTCTTTATAAACCGTAATTCAACACTCTACAAATATTTTTGTTTAAAAGAATTGAAATATCAGCATTTTAGCAAAATGTAACAGAGGAAATATTAAAGGAAATATATTCTGCTTATGACTGGCTCAGATGAGTAAAATACTCTGAAGTCTTTCAGGGGTTACAGGTAGAATGAGATACTGCTTCTAAAAATAGTATCAAAAGCATTTAATTTTAGTTCCTACCTCTGTATATACCACCTGAGAACTAAAAAGAAAAGGTTATTCTTTCTAGGAATTAACCTTTTTGCACACAGAATTATTTTATAACCTGAAGCACCTTCCTTTGAAATTTCTTACACAATAAAGGGACAGAGAGACACTTCATTTTGGAGGGACAGATCTCCCTCTGCAGGTCTCTAGAGGCACCCGTCTTCCACCACAAATTACTAAGGCACTTCTGTTAAGCAGGCTGCACTGTGCCTCCTTTCGGACTGCACCATCCCTCAGTTAAATTTCAGTGACACACTGCTTAAGGTACACATATAATTGTGCAAGAGTAGATAATGTGATTTGGATCTTCTTTGCAATTTGCTTTTGCATGCAACATGCAGAAGCTCTGTACTATTTTATTTAATCTCCCATGCGGGTTCTGGCTGAGGTAGAATTAATTACCTTCATAGTGGCTAGTGTGGGGCTATATTTTGGATTTGTACTAAAGACAGGGTTGATAATATAGTGATATTTTTGTTATTGCTGAACAGTGGGGGTGCATGGGAGGTTGGGAGGAAAAATAGCCGGGACAGGTGACCCCAACTGACCAAAGGGATATTCCACGCCATATGACAACATGCTCAGTATATAAAGTAGGGGGAAGAAGGATGGGGCTATATTTTGGATTTGTACTAAAGACAGGGTTGATAATATAGTGATATTTTTGTTATTGCTGAACAGTGGGGGTGCATGGGAGGTTGGGAGGAAAAATAGCCGGGACAGGTGACCCCAACTGACCAAAGGGATATTCCACGCCATATGACACCATGCTCAGTATATAAAGTAGGGGGAAGAAGGATGAAGTGGGGTATGTTTGGAGTGATGGTGTTTGTCTTTGCAAGTCACTGTTACACGTGAAGGGGCCCTTCTCTCCTGGAGAGGCTGAACACCCGCCTGCCCATGAGAAGCAGTGAATCAATTCCTTGTTTTGCTTTGCTTGTGTGTGTGGCTTTTGCTTTTGCTTATAAACTGTCTTTATCTCAACCCACGAGTTTTCTCACTTTTACCCTTCCCATTCTCTCCCCAGTCCCACTGGTGGGGGAGTGAGTGAGTGGCTCCTGGTACTTGGCTGCTGGTTGAGGTGAAACCACAAGATCTCCTTAATCCAACCTGTGAGGTCTCAGCCAAACTCATAACTCACTCAAGGCAAGTGTCAATGGAACTGACAGGCCCACATTTATTCACAGACTCTTAGCCACTATTAGGTTTAAACCTTCAGAATTTTCACTTATCTTTTTTGTACCTTAAACAATATTAATCCCTATGTAGCTGCCTCTGACTCAGATAGCCAATAAGCCAGTCTCTAATTCATTTATTAATACTTGTATACTATTCTATTTTGAAAATATTTATATAATTTAAAGAGGTATATGAATAAAAGAAGGCAAAACAGATTCCTTAAGAATTACATGAAACAGAGATGACAATGACAGAAGTACCTCTTTTATAGCATGAGTCTCTGTTATGATACTGTCCTAATTTACCTAAAGCTTGTGTAGCAATAGCTAGCTCCTTTAATTCTGGTATTTCTTTGGTACCTGTTTGTGTAGCATGATCTGTGATGTAATATCCTATTTTTAAGTCATCTGAAATGCAAGGGCTACAAAACCAGAAAGAATTGGAAGACACTTCCAATATTACAGTACTTGCATTAATAAAGTTAATTGATTTCCTGTTAATAATGGAAATCCAGAGGCAAAGCGCCTGTATTTGTTTTACCATTTCACTTACCTGACCTGTTTAAGACAGAGGGGTCTATTGGGTTTGTGTGGCCAGGTTTTGGTGGAAGGGGGGCTACAGAAGACAGCACGGTCAGTGTGAGAGGGGCAGGAGGTGCCACGGGCACCGGAGCTGAGGGTCCCCTGCAGCCCTGGTGGGACAGCTGTGCCCCTGCAGGTTCCTGGTGAGCCAGCTGTGCCCCTGAAGGTCCCTGCTGACCCAGCTGTGCCCTGCAGGTCCCCGCTGAGACAGAGACCCACGGGCAGCCCGTGGGGAGCCCACGCCGGGGCAGGTGACGCCGCGAGAAGGCGGCTGAGTCCCTTAAGGGCGTCACAGCTGACACTGGAGAGCCCGCAAGGACAGCCTGGAATCCCACACTGAGTGTCCGTGCCCGTGTCCCTGTC
>VWZF01006221.1:102411-115884 GCA_013396755.1 Sclerurus mexicanus | reverse complement strand
TGCTTTGTGTTTGTGCTCAGAGCTTAAAACCAGAGATTAAGTCCTGCATTTAGGGATTCTTAAGGGCCCATATGGCCAATTTTGGGGCTCACAGACAGTGACCAAGCCCTGTGCAGTGTTTGGGCTCAAGGAAGGGACCAGGTGCTGTATTTGGGGGGTTCAAACCCAGGGACCCAGGAAGGTCGCCGGCTCAGCCTCACCCCGGGGCGCCGCTTTCGGAGCCCCCAGACCCCAACACGGCTCGGTCTGTTCTCTCCTAGACGACTCTGGAGCCTCCAGCCGCTTGCACAAACATCTGGAAACAGGAGCATCACCCGGGCGCCCGCTCCATCGGAGGAGAAGCCTTCGCCCCGGGAACGCTGCAGAGATGGCACCGACCCCTCCGCGGCTTTTGGGTCTCCCCGAGAAGGGAACGATGCGCAGGGAGGGCCGAGCATCCCCTCCCGGGGCTCCCCACTCGAGGATCCCTGCCTGGGGAGCGCTCGGGGGGGATCCCGCTGTGCCCAGGGGTTCTTTTCAGCCTCTTCCAGCTTTCAAACGCCCTAAAATCAAGCGACTAAACTTGTCAGCTAAAAGAAAAAAAAAAAGCCCACTGAAAAAACGCCATTACAGCGCATTGACTGAGAGGGTAAAGTCCCCATCGTTCAAAGGGGGTAATTATGAATGAACTGACCCCTCTCACGTGCTTGAAGATGGGGTGCAGTCAGCCCAAAGCGAATTTCCTGTGCTTCAGCCAGCAATAAGCCTTGCAAATGGTTATTCTTCCAAAGGCTGACATGGATAACTGAGAATACCAGTCACATTTGGGCTTTTGCCTGTACTTGAGGCCCTTTGCAGTCCCATATACTCTTTAAATACACGCTGATGAGGTTAAGAAGGCTGGGGAAGGATTTTCCTCCCTGCTACAAGTTTGCTGAACAGCATGGAGACCCCACAGCAAAGCCTGGAGCTTCACACCCAGACTGAGCACCAGCATTCCCTTCCTCTGGCTGTTTGCCCTTACGTTTCAGGGAGTTTTTGACCACATCCAACAGTGATGCTGATGGTGCACCCTTCCATGAGATAAAGAGGATGGAGCCCAGCTGGGATACCCAAGTACTCACAAGTGCCCCAACAACTGCTCCCTGCACAGCCCCAGTGTCAGGGAAGATAGAGGAGGAGCCTGGCCACTGCCAGCCTTCCCCCAAACCACATCCAGGGATTGGTGCCACCTCTGGAGTCAGGCATCACAAATCCAAAGGCAGAGACTCGCCAGCATCACTGTATTTATTTCCCACACCAGGCCAGCTTTGCAGCCGTGCTCTCCAGGCACCCACCCGGCACTAAGGCACTTTTAAAAACATAAAAAACATTTTTCCCAGCTGCAGCTGCCAACCCTGGGGGTGCCTGTGCCCGCTGCCTCAGCGCAGCGTCACAAGCTCCTCGGCAGAAGTGGGGTGGATGGCGACGGTGTTGTCCAGGTCGGCCTTGGTGGCCCCCATTTTGATGGCCACGGCAAAGCCCTGCAGGATTTCGTCACACCCCATCCCTTGCATGTGCAATCCCACCACCTTTGGGGAAGAAGCAAGAGGCCGGGTGGGACCCAGCACTGGCGAAATCCAGGCTTGAACTCTGATCCCAGCCCAAGGCCCGGGCTGAGCGGGTCAGGGCCGACCATGCCGGGATGAGAGGACAACCAGCTGTGGTCCCCACCACCCTCTAGCTGTCCCCTCCATGTCCCCTCCACTCACCTTCTCCTCCTTGCCAACACACACCAGCTTCATGACACACTTCACCTTCCTCTGGGTGACGGCGTGGTACAAGGGGGTGAAGGACGTGCTGTAGATCTTCACATTCTCCCTCCCATGTGCAGCCACGGCTTCCTCTGCAGCAGAGGACACAGCACATGGGTTGAGGGGCGAAGCATTTCCAAAGAGGGACTCAAAAAGCCTTGAAAGGCTCAGACGGCTTGCTGGAGATAAACCCCCTCCTGGAGCATCAGCTGTGAGCCACAGCCGCTCCAAGCCCTGTCCCCACCTTCGGTGAGTCCCACGGTGCCGATGGGCGGGTGGCTGAAGACGACGGTGGGGATGTTACTGTAGTCCAGCCGGGAATCCTGCTTGCCCTCGAAGAGCCTGTGGGCCAGCTTCCTGCCGGCTGCGATGGCCACTGCAGGGAGGGGCGGGGAGCCTGAGCCACGGCGTGGCACCGAGGGGCTGGGGAGGGCAGGGGGGCACGGCCGTGGTACCTGGGGTGAGGAGGGCTCTGCCACAGACGTCCCCGATGGCATAGACCCCTCTCCTGGTGGTGTTCTGGAACTCGTCCACCACCACGTGGCCCTTGTCATCCACCTGCACGCCCTGCCATGGGAAAGAGCAGCCACGTCAGCGTGCGCGCCAGGAGGGACGGGACAGGCCATGCCCAAGGGGGGAAAGTGGTGGGAACGCCATCCTGTGACAGAAGAGACGTGCTGCCTCCTCACCACTTGGTCCAGGCACAGCTGCTCGGTGTTGGGCTCCCGCCCCACAGCCCACAGCAGGCAGTCCACATCCCGGATCACTCCCTCCGTCGGCTTGCGGCCAGGCGCCGAGGACGTCACCGTCACATCCAGCAGCCCGCTAGGGGACTTAGAGACAGACTTCACCTGTGGGGAATAACAGGAGCTGCAGGAGAAGCAGGTGCCGATGGCTTTTGCCTTGCAGCCATGCCGCGAAACCAGGGATGTCACCAGAACCGTGGCTCGTCAGGCAGCACCCAAAATGGCAGCTTTGCCCCGGCCCTGCCCCTCCAGGAGGGATGGGACAAGCCGCAGGGCTGCTCTGCAGGCTCGTACCTGTGTGTGCTTCCAGACATCCACCCCGCTGTTCTCCAGCTCCTGGGTGCAGTTCGAGCTGATCAGGGAGTCGAAGGTCCGCAGGACCTGGGCAGGGACCCCCCAGCCCTGTCAGATGAGGGTCTGCAGGCAGAGGCACTGCCTGGCAGCCCCTCCACCAGCATTCCCCTGCTCCTGGAACCTGAGCAGTTTAGAGTGCTTCTGGCTAAACTTTTGTTTGTTTTTCCATTATTTTCTTTTCCTTTTATCCTCTTTTCAGGTTATGACTTGAAATAAAGCTCAAGAGAATGGGTGCAGTGGCACGCACAGCTACAGAAATGCCAAACACACAGGCTGGTGCTGCCAAAACACGTTCCCACCAGCCCCTCCTTACACCCATCAGCCCAATGCCACCATCCTCTGCACCCTCATTCCCGTGCCAACTCAGACTCTTCCTTACAAGGAGCTGACAAGCAGATGACCCCAGCGGGCTGGGCTGTGACTGCCAGGCAGGAAGAGGAGCTGGGGACAGACGGTGGCATTACCTTGTCGTGGCGGATCAGCAGGGATGACTTGGAGCCCAGCATGGAGAGGATGCCCACGATTTCCACCGCGATGTACCCGGCCCCGATGACAACGCTGCGCCTGTGGAGAAGGAACAATGCCACGTCCAGGCACGTGGAGCTGGATCCTGTGGATGCAGGGGGTGAGCCCCACTTTACCTAGGAAGCTCCTCCAGGTCGAAGAAGCCGTCACTGGTCATCCCCAGGCTGGCACCTGCAAAGCAGAGCCCCTTTCACACCCCTTACCTGTCGCCCTTCCCCTCCCCAGGCCCTCTTTGCTCTGGCAGGCCTCTCTCCTCGGGAATTTCAGCAGGCTCACCGGGAATTTCGCTGTCGGAAGGGACAGCCGGGCGCCCACCCGTGGCTATAAGGATGTGAGGGGCCGTGTACTTTTTCCCATCCACTTCAATGGTTGGCTCAGGATCAGCGGTGAACTTGCCATAGCCCCGAATGATGTCAATCTGAGCCTTAGGGTGGGGTAACAGTCACAGGATTAACAGCAGGATGGGGGCCAGGAGACAGCTAACGGAGCCAGGGCTCCCTCAGCTGGAGAAGAGGATGGGAAAGTGGCCAAAAATCCATCAGAGCCCACTTTCCCACTCGGCCCACAGCATGAACACACCCCAAGCTCACCTTCTTTACGTTGTTCTCGTAGATGTCGTTGAGGCGCCGCACGTAAGCATCGCGCTTCTCCTTGATGGTTCTGGAACAGAGCAGGGAATAAATACCACCACTGCCAGCAAATGGACCTCCAGAGCTCGGGGAAAGCCACGTGGCACTTAGTGCCTCGGTCCAGCTCACAAGGTGGTGGTCGGTCAAGGGTTGGACTTGATGATCTCAGAGGTCTCCTCCAACCTAAATGATTCTGTGAACTCCATCCCTTCGGTGCATGGCATCCATGCCACAAAATAAAACAGCTCCCCTGTGATCCCTTCCCCACCAGTGTGAGGTTTCTGTGCCTGCCTTCCCAGACTCTCTTCCCACAGCCAGGTGGTGCCACCCCTCTTTTCCAATATACAGCCATGTAACCAGCTTTGCATCCACCCACGGGAAGCCTCAAAGCAGGTGGGGACCCCTTGGAGGTGGACAATGAGCCACAGGGCCCCAGTGCTGACCTGTGGCTGCTCCCCGTGGGATACTCACCGGGAAATGCTCATTTCCAATCAGCTCTTTCCATTCTTACCTCCAGCTGAACTTGACACTGGGTGTTTCGAAGCCATAGTCAGCGTGATCATGGATAAACTCCGCATGGACAGCTGTGTTCCACATCACCTGCCAGCACAAACCACCAGTCAGCTCAGGAAGACCAGTCTGATTTTGGGAAACCCCCACACACACACACTTCCCCATTCCTCACATCTGCCTGGAGCAGCCCATGGGACACAACACATTCCAAGGCCCTGTTACCTCCCCGCTCCTTCCTCCCCACACCCTGTGCCAGCACCTCCCTGCAATCTGGCAGGCACCCACACCAGACCCAACCCAAGCCACCAGAGATGCCACCAGACCCGGTGGCAAAACACCCTTACCTTCTTTGGCACGCACCCAACATTGACCTGGGAGGGGGAATAAGAGCAAGTCTCAGCGTTAAGGCTCAGTTTTCCAAAGGAAACACTCCGGAGAGCATCCCACAGCAGGCTGGTGCTGCATTTCAGTTCTCTGCCCGGGAAAATAAAGGCGGGATTACAGATTCCTGGCAAAAGAAGGGTGTAACTGCCTTGGGTGGCTCAAGGTCTTGCGGTTTGACTGTTTTCCTTCACTTCCTTGAAAGAGAATATGGAAGGTGGGGCCTTTAAAGACAAGGGGGTTTTTTTCCACTGATCATTTAAAAGCCATTTACTAGGAGAAAGGTGTTTGCCACCCTCTCCCTGCACTTCTGCTCCTAGCATGACAATTTTTTCCAGCCCAACGCACTTAAGGAGTAAAAGTAGAGCCCGTCCCTGGCTCGTTTGAGGAACAAGCTTGTTCTTTGCCCTGTTACCAGCTCGCCGCGCCCGTGAGCTCCTCTTTACCGCCTTGCAGTCCTGCTGCACAGACCCAGGATCCCCAGCCTGGAAACAACCGGGAAGCAGCAGCTGGAGGGAGAGGGGGGCACTGAGACCCTTCCTGCCNACCCGCCGCTCCTCCCACCCCCGGTCCCCGCCCCGGCCCCGCAGTGACACCACGGGCTGGGGCTGACAACGGTGTTTATTGGTTCGGGTACAGCGAGAGGAGGGGCTGCAAGCACTTCCAGGACAAATATACAGAGGGGGGGGGGAAAGGGGGGGGAATGGCAAAAAAAGGGGGATAAAATAAACCCAAAAATTAAAAAATAAAATAAAAAAAAAAAAGGCAGGATAAGCACAGAACGGGAGTAGAGCTAAAAAGGGAACACTTTTATTCGGGTTATGACAACGTACTCCCAAAGCAGGAATTGCTTCCTTTCTCCAGTTAAGTCGAGCGGTCTTCCCAATAAAATAAAGAGTGGTGGGGGATGGAGTTAGTGTGTATTTCCCTGGAAAACAAACTCTAATTCATGCCAGTTAAACACTAGAACTAAAAATGTACAAAGAAGCGTCAAAGGAGATGAAGTGTTTGTTAGAGTTACCTTTTCCTCCCTGAACAGTCCAGAAGGAAAACAATGACTACAAATACAGCAGGCAAACTGACTTTCGGGCTGATGGGCACGGGAGAGAGTGTTGTAAGGAATTCAGTCTCAAGTTGTGCTAAACGCTCTTCGTCCTCTGTATGGCACATTTTGGTCCATGATGGGGATTTGAAGTTGAGACGAACCCTGATTTCTTACAGAAACGTGTAAANTCACCATGACAAGGCAGGTCCTTGCGCAATGATGCACAACAGGGCGATTCCTTCCCCTCGGGCTCCCTGCACCACGACCGCCCCGGGGGCACTGTGACCACTCCGGGGGTACTGTGACCACCCCGGGGGCACCGGGGGTAGCCGGGGGGGCACCGGGGCTAAGTGGGGGACCCCGCCCCGCCTCGCCCAGCCCTCGCCCGCCCCTGTCCCCCCGCAGGTGACTCACGCAGGTGCCCCCCAGGCGCCGCGGCTCCACCAGCGCCACGCGTGCCCCCAGCTCCGCCNTTTGTTAGAGTTACCTTTTCCTCCCTGAACAGTCCAGAAGGAAAACAATGACTACAAATACAGCAGGCAAACTGACTTTCGGGCTGATGGGCACGGGAGAGAGTGTTGTAAGGAATTCAGTCTCAAGTTGTGCTAAACGCTCTTCGTCCTCTGTATGGCACATTTTGGTCCATGATGGGGATTTGAAGTTGAGACGAACCCTGATTTCTTACAGAAACGTGTAAATATTGTTGCTTTTTTTTTTTTTTAAAATGCCAGGTGTACTTCCTTCTACAAAGGTTGGGACAGGTTTATAGGAAGTAGTCTGGGGTACGACGGGTAACATGAGGCTCTCCACGACGAGGTGCTGGGTCAAACTGGAGGCTGCAGGGAAGAGAAAGGGATCACTTACCCTCCTCCACAAGCCATTTTCCAATGCCACAGTAAATACCAGACCTGTTCTCCGGCTGCCATTGCTTTAGTCATCCCAGCTGTTTCCACATAAAACATTCCAGGTCCCGAAACAAGTGTCCATGGGAGTTAAAACTCATCAGTTGGTCCAATTGCTGCTTACAGCCCATCCCCACCTTCACATGAGCGCAGCTGAACGCAAGATTTGGACCCTCTCACCCGTCTTTACAAAGCTCAGTGCTACAAAAAATTAAATACATAAATCCATCTATTTTTACCCTTTTCATCAAGCTTGGGCAATAGAGGGATTTAAGTGCAGAAGCTTCAACTCTCCAGACAGCCAGGAAGAGGAGCTCTGAAGAGCTTAACTCGCTACTTATTTTTAGGATAGAGCAAACAATGTTAATTCTGGAGTAGTCTGAGCTGGCTTTTCATGGAGAACCCCTTTGGAAAGGATCAGACTTTCCTCACAGACCTATTAGGAAGAGAGAAGAGCCCAAGCCAGGGTACTCACAAGGAATATTTTAAAGTGTCATCTAGTTCCATGATAGCAGCCTGGTTCCCACAGCGGTAGCAGTAATTGGGGGCACTGAAAATGGTCACCACATTCCGGTCGTGGCACCAGTTATAACCCTGCCAGGGAGAGAGGGAGACAAAAAGAAAAGGTCTCTGTTAAACCTCAGCTTGTCTGAGGTTCCTCTTCAGGCCTGACACGCTCCAAGGCACTTGGAGAAACTGGAGGTTTCCTTAGGTATTTCCAACTGACTTAAGTTTCATTTCAAAATATGTGCTCAACTGCAAGAAGCAGCAGTAGGTTCCTGGTAAAATCAGCTTCAAGCACTCCACAGGAGACCACTCATTCCTCACTCATGTGTCTTATCCATTTTATATACAAATTATGGCCTGTAAAACAAAAAAAACACCTTGAGATTTTTAGGGATGCCTTCAGCTTTCATCTACCACTAATGACAATTTGCCTACTGGATGTGGGTGACTTCAGACATCTACCTGCACCAGATTTTAAAAATACATCTGCTCCATTGACCCACCTGGCAGTTTCCCAGCAAGACATCCAAGAATAGCCTGTCGACAGCCAGAAGTGGCTTAATTCCTGTCACATCTGACCACTGAGTATTACTGCTGGATGCAGCAGCAGTCCAAGCAGAGCTGCCAGCATGAAAGGAGATTATTCCTGCCACAAACAGGGTCCCTTTGGCAATTTTACTAGCGGGTGGAAATTTAGTTGGAAAGGGCAGCACATCCCCTTATTTATTTACACTGCAGGTCAAAGCATGTAATTTTACAGTGCTCGTTGTTTTCACCTGATGAAAACCTCTCTTTGGTCCTTACCTGTGTAAGATTTAGGTGTCAACAAACCCATCGGTGGAAGGTGTGGGGGAGGAGACACCAATGGGTCCCTGTTTTGTTAGCCCTGGCTAGCAGAGTGCTTGCCCTACCTCCATGACCAGCTGGTGAGCGCGGGACACCAGTGTGAGCCCATTGGCGTGGTTAAATGTCTCGGAGATATCCTGCCCGAAGGTGTAGCCAGCACCACGTGGAGATATGCCCCAGCCACCACGGTCATCCGGATCCGACCACAACAGGTCACACATGGGACCCTTGGGAAAGATGAGGTGCTGTTAGGTCACTGCCAAGATGGTTAAATGCGTTTTATTTACAGTAACAAGACTGCCAGCACATCCTGCTCAGCACACTGGGTTTATTCAACACATGTTCACAAAAGCCCCAATCGCTCCAACACAACTTCCAGCTGCCCTGGGAGCTCCAGAGGTGGTTTTTCAGGCCCCCAGAAAAAAAAGGACGAAACACCACCAAAGGAGGAACTGGCTGGGGAGGATGGATGGTGACACAGTGTGGCTTCACTAGGTGGTTGTCAGTTCACAACCACATCTGTGATGAGGCTGAAGGTAGTAAACACCTTCCCCTGTCAAATGCTGCCCTTTGAGCGAGCCAGTCCAAAAATCCTGTGAATCTGTGGAAAATAGCTGTGAAACCCCCACAGCTCTCCTTCTGTAGGCTGCTGTAATCAAAGCAGACTGACTTGGGTGTGTTTTGCCCAAATGTCCATCTGCTCTGGCTTTTGGAAAGGCCATAATCTGTGTGCAACCGTGTTTAAATGGATTTCAGAGTGAGGATACATTTGCATTGTTTAAGTTTTTGAGGCATTTCCTTTCCTATTACCTCGTGTGGAACTTCCTGCAGGCGGTCCAGAGCCCTGATATGATCCAGTGTATCTATGGATGGAGAGAGGCCACCGTGGAGGCAGAATATCTGTTCCAGAAAAAAAAACCCAAACACATCACTCCATTCAGTGCATACTGTTAAGAATGATTTCCAAACCAGCTGCTCTGAGCTGTTTGCAGTGACAGCCCTCAGATGACAACTTAAAGGAGCTTGTCTGGAGACTGCTCATGTGGCTGTCAGACAATCCAGCCTGCAGATCTCCAGGGAACGGAGCGTTTTGCTTCTCCAAAGCTTACCTGGCCATCTACTAGGGCTGTGAGTGGGAGATAATCAAAGAGGTCTGTGAAATACTTCCAGACGTTGGCGTTGCCGTACTTGCGCAGACACTCGTCATAGAAGCCGTAGACTTGTGTGATTTGCCTGCTCTCGTGGTTGCCCCTCAGGATGGTGATGCGTTCCGGGTAGCGCACCTGGGGACAAAGGAGAGGCTTCCTTAACACAGGAACTGCACCACTGGGATGGAAAGAGACGGTAATGGAATACTGCAAACAGCAGCCAAGCGCTCAGCACGTGTCCAGGGATGCCTATCAATTTACATCCACTGAGCTCAAGTCGATTCCGGAGTCTCCGGAGCAAACCGTTCCGGAGAAAATCATTCCCAACTCCCCAAAAACACGGGTTATGCCCCCAAATCTCTCAAGCCATACCTTCAACGCTACTAGGAGAGTCACTGTCTCCACGGAGTAATAGCCTCTGTCCACGTAGTCTCCCATGAACAGGTAGTTTGTGTCTGGAGATTTCCCACCGATCCTGAAGAGCTCCATGAGGTCGTGGAACTGCCCGTGGACATCCCCGCAGACGGTGACAGGGCATCGTACCTCTTGCACGTTGGATTCTTTCGTAAGGATTTCTTTAGCCTGGCAAGAAAAACATGCTTAGGACAAAAAGGTAGGTGCAGATGTTATTCCACTGCATTCCCACTGGAAACCCGGGTTCAATCCACACGGCTCAAGCTGACCACTGGAAAAACATTTTGGTGGATGAGGACAGACCAGGTACGTTTCACAAATCCCTGTGCACAAAGAGAAGCAGGTTTGCTATGGTGAGACCAGATTCCCTCGCCCAGGGCACTTTTTCCCTTCTGGAATTCCAATCTTCTTCCAAGCATGACAGTTTAGCAACTTCTAAAAGCAAGTGACACACAACTAGAAAAGTGAAGTCAGAGACAAGTGAAACACGTGGAGCCCAAATCAGCTTCCCTGGCCATGCCCAGCTGGCAGCAAAACAGCCACAGATGGAGGGATGGTGTCCCTGGATTTAGTCATCTCTTCTTCCACACCCAGCCGTTCTTCTGCTAATTACAGCCATGTAATGGAGCCTATCTGCACCACCTTATTATCCTTATCAAACACCAGGTTTGTTGTGCTGCCTCCAGCTCGCCGAGCGATGCAGATCAGCGCTCCAGGCACATCGGAGGCCCAGCGAACACTCACGGGCTGGCTCGGTGTGATCCCAACTAAAGGGATGGAAGATCACCAGCACTGAGCAGTCAGCAGCAGGTGATGATTGGGGGATTCCTTGCCACATCAGGATGAGGTAGCTGCCACCTTCTGCTGCCAGGAAGGAGCTGCTGCTTCCCAAGGATACCCTCAGCAGGCTCCCCAAGGATGACTGCGTTCCCATTCCAATGTTTGCTGCCTTGCCTCTTCTAGGGAAAGTATGTACTTGGAAGGAATAACTAAAGCCCAAGCAGTTTGGACAGCCTGGACAGGATCCAGCGTGCCCCTTCCACAGAACATAACCCAAGGGATGTTGACCCTGATCCTTAAAGCCACACCCTGCACATGGACTCAATGATGTGCACTTCAGACCCGACTGGGAACTGCTGAATGTGTTGTATTTGACTGCGATAGTAGCACTCAGATTCTGCTCACACATCTTTAAAAGCATTTATAGTGCCTTTGGAGAGCTTCCACCCTCGTGGAGAGACAAATATAAACCCACAAAGCAGCTGCTCCATGTGTTCGACTGCTGCACAGAGCAACAGGCTGGTGTTCAGTCTGAAACTGGGGCCCAGCAGAGCTCCCTTTACACAGGAATAGGGCAAATGTGCTCCCCTTAAATCCATCCCAGGAAGGCAGGCCAGCCCACGTCCTGAAACTGTGGTACTAGGAGGATCCAGAAGTTTCCCTTCATGAGAAGGGAGGAGCTGGCAGCTGATGAGCAGCAGCTCCTTACGCTGCCAACCAGCTGTTCCCATGCAGCCCATTTTAGCTCACCCTCTGGACACACATCCGTGCACGTGGATAGAGCCAGCCTGGCATTTTAACTCTGCAGAGCTGGTTTAAGTTGGGCTCAGGAGCCCAAGTTGGCCCTCAAGTGATTCTTTTCAAGACCTCCCGAAATCTTCAGCATGGATAAAAACACCCCAGAAAAGCAGTACCTAACCCGTGCTTCTGCCTGCACTGTGCAGACTGAGCACTGAAATCAAATGACTTAAAAGAACAAAAAGCACTGTTAAAAAAAATAAGAATAAAAACCCCTCTGATTCAGGCAAGGCTGTCTGCCAACGCCATCATTTATGTACTTACTTCAGGAGGCTGATAAATAACTATGATAAATAACTATGACTGAAAAGTCAAATTTTAGCTACCTCTGCTGTAGAAAACAGTGACTAATGTTATCAGCTTCCTGAGCATCTCTGTCCCACTTGTTCTGGATGAAAACCATATCCAGGTCAGGATGAAAAGAAGCAGCTTTCAGGTGTTTTTATTAAATAAACCTCCTTTTTATTAAATAAGCCTAAACAGCAGTTGCCACGTCTGTGCTCAAAGTGACTTTGAAGAGCAGACTGTTTGCTGGCTGTGAGGTTGCCCATCATCCCAGCTCCTCCTGTGATTTGTGTACAAGATCCTTGGAGAGCAGAGAGGAGAGATGAAACACTCCTGGCCATGACTCAACACAACATTGGCAATTTCATGCAACCAGACTGTGGCCCTTCTTACACCTCCAAAGAACAAGGGCAGGAAAGAGAAGTTACAAGAAGAGGGATGCTTATGGATCACTGCTCGTTTAATTCAGCAGAAAGACTTTTCCTTGCCTTCTTTCATATCCCATTTCAATATTTTAGTGAAAAACCCTTTTCCCTGGATTAAGCAAGACAGCTCTCACCTCCCTTACCTGCACCCCTAGCCATGTCTAATCCTTCCGTCATTACTGTCCATTATGCCAGTAATTAAAAATGAGAATGACCCACATGGTAACTCCGGGATTTTGGTTTTTTTCTCCACCTCATTTTGATTTTTTTGTTTTAGTACTGAGCCCTTCCAGAAATTTGCTACAAGAGGTACTACTGGAATCAGCCCCCAAAAAAGGAATGTTTAAAAGTGAGAGAAGGGTTTCTCCAAATATTATTTCAAGGAAACCAACTAAACCAGCTTTGTGGCAGGGCTGCACACCCAAAGGTTTCTGTAAGCTCCTCTCCTGGGTGACACAACCACTCCCCAAAACTTAAACAAGCCAAGTCAGAGCACAGCACAGTCTTTCCTTCATGGCCAAGTCCCTTCCATCAGTTTCCAGCACTCTGGAAGAATGAGGTGACAGATGACACACCTACCTGTCACCTGGAGGACAAACACCTTCCCCAGCTCCAGCTGAGCTGCCACTCTCCCTGTTTCCTGTGTGCACAGACACAGCCTGCTGGCATTGCCCTCCAGCTTCCCAAACAGCCACAGCTCCAGCTTCCCAAAATACAGCAGCCACAGCTCCCTCAGAACTGATGGAGCTCCCAACATGGGATTCAAAAAGGGGAAGGAGGGAAGAAAAGAGAGGCTGAGTGGGGGTGAGGTAGGAGTCAGGATCATTGCTGGAAACATCTGCAAGGCAAACCTTCACTCGGTCACAGTCTGCAGTGTGGAGGGAGTTCACACAGAGACATTGGACTGGTCGGACAAAACCCAACACCAGTCTAAGGCTCTAAACAAAAAGGGCTTTGCCAGTCTCCACTAAACCAATCCAAGCAGGCATTTGCCAAGGGCTGTCCAAACCACAGCCTGGAATTACAGGCGGTGTCCTTTTCCCAACCATCCCTCTTTCTATTTTGGTTCCCCTCAGCAGGCTCTGAGCCTCTGTTTAGCTCCCACCTCTGACCCGCTGTGCTTCCCCAGATCCCACCTTGGATGTCACGGGCTTTCCTCACTGACCTGGGCATGATTTTTTAGCATGGGGCTATGACACTTTGGGTAGGATACCAGGATGACAGGCACACCAACTGGCACCATCCCTGTCTCCCAGTGCCCTGTATCCCACAGACACCATTCCTGTCTCCCAATTCCCGATATCCCACAGGCCCCATCCCTGTCTCCCAGTTCCCGATATCCCACAGGCCCCATCCCTGTCTCCCAGTTCCCGATATCCCACAGACACCATCCCTGTCTCCCA
>VWZF01006221.1:76996-101774 GCA_013396755.1 Sclerurus mexicanus | reverse complement strand
GATGCTGCGCACTTCCGGCCACGCCCACGCCGCGCGCGCCCCGCGCGCGCCTGCGCTTCCGGCGCGCCGCGGCCTCGCACCAAGCCACGCCCACAACACACAGACCACGCCTCCTAATCCCCTTGACCACGCCCACACGAATCCCCGCCCATCCGAGCCACTGACTGTTGGCCACGCCCCCTTTGTGGCCACGCCCCTCGTGGCCACGCCCCCCGGTGCTGTCCCAAGGGAGAAATGAATAAAATGCCTCATTTTATCCAAGGGAAAAGGATGAAATCACAAAGCCTCTGCGCCCGCTGTGGCTGTCGAGCTCCGGGCGCTGGCAGCAGGGCAGTCGTTCACCCGGGAATGTGTAAAAGTGGGATGTCATTTGTTTAATAAATATGGTTATGTTAATAAATATGTGTTTAGGGAATGTGTTCCTCGTTCCCTTCGGGGTGTTCCTGTGAGATACTGTGGGGCCATAGTACCAAAGCAGCACGGGAGCAATTAATATAAGCACTAAAACTGATACCTTTGCTCACAGTCTGGCACTCCATCCATCCCGCCCTCAGTCCTAAATTGTGACTGACCCGCACGAATTTCTCCCAACGCTCTTTATTTCTCTTCTGCGATCCTTCACTGACTTTACTGCCTCCTCTATACCACAATGGGACAGCAATATTGTGATGAAGATGTAATAATTCGGGCTGTGACACTGTCCACAACGCCGCGTGACCGTTCCAAGTCAAGGACCTGGGGTTTCAGGAGATCACTGGTGGGAAACTTTTCCGGGATTTTTAGCAGGATAAGATAAATTGCGTCCATGTGGTATGTTGTTTTCATGTCAGATGGAAAAGCTGAGGTTTGCTGAGGTTGCTCAGGTTGTTCTTCTACCGGGAATGCCAATACCAGTCACAATTCCCTTAATCCCTGCTAGGTAACACAGCTGGACTTGTGGACTTCACCCTGGGGTGAGGCTGAAAATTAAAGCATTCAAAACATCACATCCCCAAAGTGAACTTTCCAACTAAAAATACACTTAGTAAGGAAAAAGGAAGCAATATGTATATATCAAATATAATTTTGTAGCTCCCCTTCTACATGCCTATCATTTGCCATTCCAGTTCCCAGGAAAGACACCTGCCAGGAACCATCCACTTACCTCTGGACGTTTTATTTGCTGATTTGTTTCCAGGAGATTATTTTTAACCATAGTGCCCATGTTTGTGTCACTGCAGCAGAGAGTGGCCCTGGGACAAGGCGAATCCTCCGGTGGACAATAAATCTTCCCACCCCTACAGTTTCCTGAGCTGCTGGTTCCAGCCTCTGAATTTTGGCTTGCACCAGGCTCCCACCCCCATGTCCAGAACTGGGATTTGCTTGTGGTGCTGGGTTGCTTTTCTTTCTTCTTTTGGGATAATTTGCCCAGAGATCTCCCCGGCAACAGCCCCCAGGCCCTGGTGCTTTCCAGCATTTAGTGTGCAGATTTTCCACCACCTTCTCTAAAATCTTAGCATTTCTGTGCTAGAACCTTCTAAACAGGGAGTGCTGGTAAAACTGGTGTAAAAGGCCATGAAAAAATAAATAAATGCTGGCTTTGTAACATTAAACCCCCTCGTGGGGTATCTCGCTTTCTTATTTTTGTGATTTTTCCACTGCAACTTGGTCTTTTAGGGTGTGATGCAAAACACAAGAGAAACAAAATCAGAAAATAATTACTCACAGCCACCACCATTGCCAGGGCTTATCCCCCGCTTCCCAAAGAGTGCTGGATTCCTAAAGGTGCTCCTGTGCTTTAGAGAGGAGAAAAACCCACCCCACAGTGAATAAATAAAATAAACCGGTGAAGTTCTTCCTTCTGCCAGAAGCTGAAGGTGCACAAATCCAGTGGGAGCTGCTCTGGGTGGCCCCCAAAGGGCACCTGAAGAATGGGGATCCCTGAAACACATGTTGGGATGCAGACACCACATTTTTGCTGAGGATGGGAGGCAGACATACCTGGCAGCACCATCCCTGAAGCCTGGCTTCTTGTTCCCAGCATCCTCCTTCCTATACTGGCATCCATCACCATGGGCAGCGCTGCTCGTACTGTGAGGAGCAGCAGGAAACACCCACAAAACCTTGATAAACTGGGAGAAGAAAGCTGGAGGGAGGTCAGAGGGGATGCAAGGGGCAAAGAGAGCAGGGACAGTGCCAGGAGAAGGGGGGATAAATCTTTGAAAAGGGACTCTGTGGCCATAACATATGCACAGGGATGTTTCCAAAAGGAAAGTGGGTGACAGCACAAACCCTCACATGGATCCCCCTGAAATGCTCCTCTCAGATACAGGAACATTCCCGTCTTCTAGGGAATATAAAATGTCCTCCTGCAGCAGCCTGCAACAATTTGAATCCCAAAATAGCTTTTTTTGGGGGGGAGGGGGAGGAACCTCAAAACCTGCGAGCCTTGCAACAGGTTTTGTTGGCAAACGCAGGCAAATCCGGAATATTTGCTTATTCCTTTTATTGAACCTGCCGGCTGATTTGATTACTTCCCTGGAAACGCATGTGCAAATCAGTTTTGCAGCCGTTTGAGGGCACTGCCTTCCGCCGAGACGTCTCCGGTGACTGATGCCAGCTCCCCGCTAATGCAATGTGCAGGAAGGACCGGCGCTGGATGCCGACGCCGCCGATGCCCGGAGCTTTCGGCCGCTCGCAGCCATAAATCCCTTCGTCCCCCGAGGCAAAACGCTGCCGTCGGAAATGCCTCACCCACAGAAAAAAAAAAATAAAAATGGGCTAGCGACAATTCCGTCTCTGAAATTAAGCAGGCTGAAGCCACGCACTTACCCGGATAGAAGGATCCGATGATGGAAGAGCGGGGGGGGGGGGAAAGGGCATCAAATTGAAAAGCCCCGGGGAGATGAATGGGAGATAACGGAGGAACACTGACAGCCTGAAATGATTCCCCTTCCCAGGCAGATTTCCTTCTCTCCCCCATGGGAAGCATCCAAAGGAGAGCCACAGTGCAGGCACCTCGGAGCGGGGATAAATCCGAGTGCAAGGATTCGAGCAGACAGTTAAGACTACACAAGTAAGCAAATTTATTTGAAGACAGAACAAATATCGTGGCAAACAACAATATGCAAATTCAGTTGAGAACAGGGGTAAATATCAGACTTCGTTTTCAAATCGATATAAAATATAGTCAGATTTTCTTTTGTCCAAAAAGCAGCTCGCATCGGGGTGGGAGGCTTGGGAGGGGATGGCTCTGTTCACGCCATCCGAGGCGTGTGTCACCTGTAAAACCTCAGGCTCGGGAGGCCAGCACAGGTGAGTGATACCAGGAGGAGATGCAGGTGCCTTCGGGACTCCATTTTTCTGCCTCCGTTCTCCTTCAAAGCCAATTTTTGCCCCAAAGCAAGGGACAGGTTCATCCCCTCCGAGACCCTCAGAGCCCATCTACCTACATACGGATGGGGGAGCCACGGGGATCCCGGCTGCTTTTTAGGGTTGGGCATCTTTGAAGGCACCTGCACCTCCTGTTCCTCGCTGGCTCCTGGTGCATCAACCTCCCGTGGCTGAGCCTGAAAAGCCAGCGAGGGAGCAGCTCACCTCGGATGCCAGAGGAGCGAGCAGATGAAATCCCCTCCCGGAGCGAAGGTGCTGGCGCGCTGCTTTCTAGAAAAGCCATCCCAAATAAAAGCAGACATAGAAAACATTAGATTGTCAATGAGGCTTTGAAACAAATTCAAGTTTATCCTTGATTTTTCTCGTGTGTGTGTGTGTGTGTGACTTCATACAAACAGACAAGAAAGACGTGGTGAACTTCAAGCTCCGGATCGGCATGTGGTCAGTTAGTGTCCGCAGAAGCACCATCGGATACGGAAGAGTTTAGCACCAGAGAGTTTGGAGGACCTAACTGAGAACATGCGTCCTTTGGAAAACGTGGGCACGGGTTGGGAACGGGCGGTGGGGAGACATGGAACAGTCCATTAGAAACAATACAAGGCAATTCATGAGTTTTCATACAGTACAATACAGTCACTGATCAATTAACCCTTTCAGTACAGTACATGACAAGTAACACTTTGTACCCTGTTAACACTAGGAAAGGGGGGGTTTGGGGGGGGGGGGGGGTGGCTGGTGGGTTATCCCTTCTGCCTATGAATTTCAGGGACTCTGTCCGTCCCACCCCAGCTCGGACAGCCCGTCCCCAGCCCGGCTCCGGGGGGGATGCACTGGTGGAACGTGATGCCACCAGTCCATCCGCCCGCACCGAGGTCTGCTCCCAAACCACAGAATCCTAGAATCCCAGGATGGTTTGCATTGGAAGGGACCGTAAAGATCATCTAGTTCCAACCCCCCTGCCACGGGCAGGCACCCCTTTCACCAGACCAAGCTGCCGAATGGTCCTGGTTTGGCCATGGAAATGGAGAGTCACCCCCTCTGCCCCGTGCCAGCTGCTGAATCCATGAGAAAACCTCCAACTGAAGTTCCCCCTGGCCAATTCTGGAGCCGAAACACACAGAAAGGGTTCAGAGACTGAACCCAGATAGTCCCCAGGCCAAACCCATTTCTTCCCTCGGGCATAGTGAGAACAGGGTCCATTGGAAAAGTGCTAAATTACAGTACATTGGCATTTCCATATGTCAACTATTGAACAGCAAAACAGATTGTTTGAAAACAGAATCAGTATCGTACAGTAAGTTCACACTTAATTCTTCACCGTTTCTACACTTGTAACACATGCATTTTATTTCCATTAGTTTAATGCCAGTAGGACCAACATCCTCCAGAACAATGATCTAACATTAAACAAAACTTCCTAAGGAAAATATTAAGCATCACATAAAGTTTCAGGAAAAACCTGTTAATTAGCATCACAAGGTACTCAGATTTACATTTAGGAGTTTTCATGCCATGACTTTTAAAACACCTTTTGGTTAATATCCTGGGGGGTGGGGGAAAACAAACCCAAAAAAAGAAACCCAAACCAACCCAAAAAATAAAAATAGGAATGTCTGGGGAAATAAAATATTCCTCTACCTGTATACACACCCGGGGAGACATGCACGTCCATGTGGGCTAGTGCATGGGTGTGTGCACAATTTATTTTGATAAACTTGACTCATTTCAAGGGCATTTTCATGGGTCCAAAAAGACTTTCAAGGAAATGAACTCTAAACTACCGAAGCAAATAAAAAGTCTCTCTTGGAGGAACGGAAAAGGTCGGTAAAACATCGCCTCTGTGCTGTTACAGTGAGCTTCCCACAAGCCATCTGAAAACCCAAATAGCTAAAACTCCCTACAAGAGCTCTTTTTTTCCACCTAAAAGGCCCTTCTAAAGCAAGAGGTGCAGTGCTAAGATTTGCATTCAGGCCTCAGGTGGGCCATGCTTAATTCTACCTTCCCAAAGGATGAGATGCCAACTTCAAGGGGCAAAAAACTATACCTGAGGGAGAAAATAAAGACAAAAGGACCTGTTCCACACTCCCCTTTCTCCCAAGCTTAATTTCCAAGGACTCAAGGGGACTGGTGCACTTGCTAGGGGGGAACTTTCCAAAGGGTTTGCCTATATCCTCGTGACAGCAAGTGGAACGTGGGCTCTGAGTCACTGAGGTGACCTTTGAAGAGGCTGTCCCCTCGGCCGCTCTAATTTTGGGGGCTCAGGTACAGCAGCAGTATTGGCCGCTGCTATTTCTTTAAAGCTACATCTGCAGGGATAATTTGGCTGGGGTGAGAAAGAAACAAACACCAAAATCTGGGATTCCATTTTTTAAATCCAATGATAAGAGGATGCAAGAGCATAATACTTTGAGTTGCTCAAGATCTGTGGTTTTAAACCATCTTCAGTTCCCACTGACTATCCGAACCCCTGAAGGCCTATCGAAGAAGGAACCCCGAAAAGCCAGCCACTAAAAGTGGAGTTATTTAGGAAAAAAATCCTTCATCTGCTGCAACACGGAAATCCAGCCCAACTATTTCTTTTTGTTGCTGAAGGTTATTTTCATCATGGCCCCTTGCTAGTAGTGAAGGAGAAGACCTAATTCCCTTCTCTCCATTCAAACTGATGGTGCTGTAACAGTGGGGTATATCCATTAAGTTTCACCAGGGAGAAACTCCCATCAAGGAGGATTGCCAGGGAAGGATTTGGATTGACTACGGGCTCGTCAAGGAGGATGAGCAGCAGTCCCAAGTGTGGATACCCTAGTGTGGAGAAGATGTAGCACTCTCACACCCACCATGATTTATTTGCTGCTGTGGAAAACCTAAGAGGGCTTTTAAAGAAGGAAAACACCCCCAGCTGGTTGAGAGTGGATAGTTTGGGGCATCAAAATTCGGATTATTCAGCATCCCAGGGATCACCATCCCATTTCAAATCCTAGAGATTTCTGACTGCGTTTGCTACAAACTCTACCCTACTGATTTCTTGCTGGCAAGGGAGCTCTGATCCCCGGCCCTCCTTACGGAAATATCACAGGAATTTAACAGGAATAGCGTTGCACATCCGAACTGCCTCTGAATGCCAGAGCGATCAGCTCCTAACAGTGCTTTCCAGACTCAACAGCAAACCCCAGGGTAGTTATGCTCCATCTTCTAAATCATCTCTAAGTCCTTTTTACTTAAAAATACCTTTTTGCAGTTGAAGACAACCACCAATCCCAACAGCACTTTCAGTGCAGGCACAATGATGGCTTTTATTGCAATGGCTTGAGCACAGTCTTTATTGGTACCAGTGTCTCAGACTGGTTTGAACTGGGCTGTCCCGTGGACTCACCGGGGTCTCATACCAAACACAAGAGGGTCTGCCCTACGTCTCTCACTCCACTCAATTCCAATCCCACCCCGATCCCTTTTGAGACTTCTCCTGTATCTTTGGTGTTTTTAAAAGCCATGCGCTCGGGTCTTCGGAGGACCTCGAAGTTTACAACAATCACGTCTGCCTGGACGTCAGTGATTTAGGTGTTTGTTCTGTTGTGTAAAATAAGCTTGTGTGGGTTAAATTCCCTACTATAAAGCTGCTAACGGATATGCAATGGAAGTCAGGCACCAGGCAGTGGTCCAACACACCCCAAAATTAACTTCTGCTGGCCCCTACATAATTAACACTGCGCCTAAGAGGGTAACTAGATGGGGAAAAGAAAAGAGTTCAGAACTCAGTGCTAACAGTACGTACAAAAGTGCAGTGCTCAATATAGTCCGAAGCAAAGTGACTACTAGTACTTAAAGTGCTAGTTCCAACGTCGGTTTGGTTCAGTGTCCAAAACACGGGGAGGACACGAAGAGGGGTAATATCCAGGGGGGAAATTAAAACCAGACAGCACTGCAACTGCACATGCCACACCAAAAGTGCTTCAAACCACACCACTGCGGAGGGACGCCACAGCTCAGCTTGTGAACGCACACGAGCAAACGACTTGACACCTTTTAGGTTACTATAAAGAACAGCTCCATTAACTCCATCACTACGAACCCGTTCGGAAAGCAAGTGGTCACAGCCTACAGAAAACGAAAAAACGACCCCACTCCAAAACCATGAGCCTTTTGGAACATTTACGAGTCTTTGCAACTAGGATACTCAAAGTCTAGCAAAAGCAGCCCTGCCCAGTGTCTGCAACAAGCTTCGCTGACGCTTATCATGCATGTTTTACAGAGGAGCCACGCGGCAGACTGCCTCCTTTTACACCTATCTTACAGTTTAGCCTATTTACCTATTTATTTCTGGTTTGCTTCATTAATTGTAGCTTTCTGACTATACATTAAGCTGCCTTTTTTTTTCTTATAACCACCCTACCAGTCAAAGGACAATGAATGCAAGAACAAGACAACGAAGGCGGTCTGGGAAACGCTGACGCTACTAACGGCCTGGCTTCATTTTCATGAAGGAAAACACTCCAGAGAAGGATCAGCACGCTCCTGGAAAAGGAGGATTCGTCCCAATGGATGACAGACACTTCTCTCTCTCTTTAAATACACCCTTCCCTTTCCTGTTCCAGCTGCTGCCATCTGCTTTTTTATGAGCCGCAAACCCAACACTACCTTTACACTCGTGCTGGGAAAGCACCAGCTCTGCTCACTGGAAACACGGTGCAGGAAATCTCCCTGCTGAGGACTGTGCTGGTCCCAGTCCTCGCTCTGGGCTGGAAGTGGCTCCTTGCAAGCTGGGACATGCTCCAGCAGTGCCCTCCCATCCCCTTACCTCGGGAGCTCAGCGCTCACGAACGCAGGGTGTTTTCTCCCTGAAGTGCCACACAAAAAGGGGGAAACCAGATCTTCAGTTCTCACTACATTCCACCAGGCACTCCAAAGAAAGGTCACGGAATAGCAAAGTGGCTCCCCAGGCCCCACAGGTATCGCTGCCAGACCTCCAAGGGGTTGTACAAGGCAACATCTGGCTGTGCAACATCTGGTGCGTCAAAGGCAGGTATGGATCTTTTTTATGGAGAAAGTTCTTTTTACATCAAAAGTATTGACTTGCTGGAGCTGGCCTGATATGTTGGGGATGCTGCAGGTACAGCTGCAGATGTGTTCCTCATCTGAGAGCAAACACCAGGGAGATGGTTTTCCAGAAGCAGGGAACACTGAAACAAAGCTGCAAAGCCAGGTTGCTTATTTCCATTAAAAATAAAGAAAGGAGCCTGGAAAAGATGTGGGAGCTGGAGAAGTGGAGCGTGAGACTGGCAGTGCCCCACAGCAAGGAGGGCAACGAGGTGTACAGGGGGGAAAAATGACCATCTCAGTCCACATCCAGATAAGAAACTCCTGGAATGAAATATCCAGTCCCGTTGCCAAAGCAGCAAGGCCTGGGGAATGTATGCAAGAGTGTGGATGTGGCCACGCTCCTGCCAGACTGGCACATTTCACCATTTGCCATATGTAGGCAGTGGGATAAGATTCGGTCTAAGTACCACGGACCTCAACGCCGAGACCAAACCCAAACGCTGTACACAGGGACAACTCCCATGCCAAAACTACTCCTTTTCCAGGTCTTTTTATAACATGTTCTTTCCCGTCTTCCGATTGAAAGGATTTTTGGCAGATGATTTGGAAGTGGGTAATAAATCTAATGCTAGGACACTGCGTTCAATTGCACAGTAATTTCCTGCACTGCTCTCCCAAGGAAGTTTACATATTTTTGCAGCTTTAGTTTCTCCTACGGACACATCAGCGGCCACCTCTGACACTCCTTACAGTGCTGCCTCTGCTTGGACTGGCAACCCTGTTAAATTTTTAAGAAGAAAACCTATTACAGGTGTTTTTAGGAGAAAAAGCTGCCTGCTTGCCCGTGACCTCACCTCCAACCCGGGCTTCGGAATTTGAAGGTATTTCCAAAATCCTGACCCAGATTCTCACCTAAATATCCTTGGCAACTTTTCCAGTCTCCAAAAAACCCATTCGTTTGGAAGTTTATTAGGAGCAATGATTTATTTCTGGAGGCAGAGAGGCTTTTGCTGTGTCGAAGCCTGTGGATACCCGGGCGCTGGTTTTCAGCAGTGAATAAAGTGATTCCCAGGCACAGGCTGCTGCGAGGAAAACGCCATCCCGCGTCGCTCCGTGCCACAGGAACTACGGGGAGGACTGGAGATGCGGGGCCATTTTTAATTCTATGCTAATGATCGCAATAAAAACCAGATCCTGCAGCGGAAGGCCGATTCCGGGAAGAAATAATCATCCATCTTTTGTAGCTGTAGCTGTGCTGCCCGAGAAGAAGCTTATTTACAAAATGGCAATCTCCAGAAAAAGGCTGTTATCGCTGCCTGACAAAGCCATATTTTCTGATGCCATCCAGGGGGGCTCTGCCTGGGAAATTCCGCTTTGAATCCAAATGCTCGAAACCTCAAATATGGAAAACCCACATCCTGTCCAACAAAAACCAGCTGTGGGGCTGATACAACCCACCGTACCAGAGAAATGACGATTGGAGATCCCTGCTTTGAAATCCCTGCTTTCGGTTTAGAGCAGGAAAATCGCATGACTTCTCAATTATTTATAAGTGAGAAGATGCTTTTAATAAAAGCATCAATGGCGTGTAAACAAAAATGCAATTCCTAGAGCAGAATTTCTGCATTTTGTATGGTTGCTTAAATGTGGATGAGGAGCATCTTTTTTCCCACCCGGACAAAAATCCCCAGTGTGCAGGATGACATGAAAATGCCCTTTTTTTCCCTAAACATGAACCTGCAGAGTAGCTGTGAAAGGGGTGAACAAATCCCAACCAAGCAGCAGGACTGCAATCTGTTCCTGCTGCCCCACGTCCTGCTGTAGTCCCCAAAGAGGCTCTAACAGCAGATTGCACTGCCAGACTATCTCATGGAGACGGGAACCTGCACTTTGGGCCACAGCCAAGCAAGACCCCCGGCGCCTTTCTCCTTGACTGTCTTCCTCAAAGAGCTGCTTCCGCCTGGGAATGCCACCACTGCCAGCTCGCTGCCCACGGAAAGGGCTCTGCTCCGTGTTCTCCACCTCTCCTCGCCGGGTATCCGCACGCATCCAAGATGCCCGTGTCCAGCATTACCAGGCACGTTCCTGGGGAGCCGCAGAACAGCTCTGATGCATTGCCCTGCTGCAATGATGGAGCCTGAAGACGGGAACATTGGACCACAGGGACGGCATGTTGAAAGCAAAACATTTTATTACCATCGGTTAAGCTTCATAATGCACACTTATGAGTAAGAGAGAGGTTATATGGAGATCACTTTGCTCCCTACCAACTGCAGCTTCTGGGATTAAATGCAGCAGCTGTTGAGCGGAGCGTAACGGGACCAGTGGAAAGAAAAGGAGAATAAAATACATTTGAAACGGCAGGGGGTAGCTTGGCAGAAAACAGGCCCCTGACTTGAAATTCAACGAGAAAGCCTTTTTTCCTTCCTGCTGTACCAAAAGCCACAGCGTCCTAGACAACAGTTGGTGACCAAGCACTGCCCTGGAAGCCAGCTCAACACCCACCTCAGCATCTCCCACCCGGCACGGGCGCCACAGCTCCAACACAACGCGGGAACATCGGAGGGGACCGCTTTTACCTGGGGGTCACAACACCTCTGCAGTCAGGGCATCAAAGCAGGTGCAAAGCAGGATGCTGCAAAAACAGGAGCTCCTGTCTGATCTCACCCACACAGGTGTCCGTGGGAAATTTTGGTGGCCAGGAATGCAGAAAGGTGGATGACAACCGGGATCTATCCCGAATTCAGGGTGGTGTGTTATCTCAGTGACAACGCAAGGCGTGCCTGGGCTTGACTCACATGTATGATTTTTGGTTTGTTTTCTGTCTATTTCCATGCAATGTTTTTGACAGTAAATGGAAGCCTGAGATGGTTTCTAAAGAACACAAGTTTCTTCCAGCAGAAATTGCCCCTTCAATCTAAGATCAAAAATCCAGTTATCTTTCCTAGAGGTCAGAGGCTATAAAAAAGCTATTTTGGACCATCCACTAAAGAGTCACTTACACAGTTTAACAGAACCAGCTTTTTTAGCACAAATCAGTTTATCTTCCAGCCAATCTTCCACAAGCAGCTTCAAATTGCATCAAACCCTATCCAGAGAAATGCTCTGATCTCCCCTTTCCCAATATTACAGCTCTCATTTCACAATAGTTCTGCATTCAAACAAAATTCAAAGGAGAAAATGCCTTCACTAGTGAAAGAGGACTCCAGCTATTGCTAGCACAAAACGACCAATTTTTCTTCTTCTAGCAAACAAACCACTTGGCTAGAAAGGTGAGAAGCTCTTGGAAGACTGAAAGCCTGGAGGAGGCTCGTGTTTAGGCTGAGACAAGTGAAAACTCCCCATTACTTGGCCTCTTGCTTGTTCTGTTTTGCACAGAATCTTCAGCCTCGCCGAGGGGAAGAGGCCAGCAAGGGTTTTGAGAGCACCTCAAGGGCTTATTGCAGCAGCTCAAGGGCTGCAGTGTGGACGAGGAGGAGGATGAACTTCCCTCTGTGGGGAGCCTGAGAAGGGAGGTTTGGGGAGGTCATCCCAGCTTTAGAGGGAGTGTCCTAAGAGCATGAAAGAGGTGAGAAAAGCAACAGGTTAAACTGCAGTCTGGTGCTGCAGAGAGGAGTAAGTGGGCACCACCTCTGCCTCACGCTCTGGATTGGGGGTTTTCTTGCAGTTTCACACCTATCAGCATGAAGCACGCACTGCCAAACAGACACTTAAGCTGTTCTGTAAAGAAAAGTCTCTGTAATATGCCTTCACCAAGGTAACCCACAGTTAAAAGCTGGCAGCATCCACAAAAACATTCACCAGGCGACTCCAGCACCTCCCTCCTTTTTTTTTTTTTAATTCTTTTTTTTAATAAGACAGCTAGAAGGAACTTATCACTGGTTACCTCAAAGGGTTACCCCTGACAGCGCTGAAGGATGACTGTGCTGACATAAGCAATAAATGCAGTTACAGATGCAGACTGTGCTGGCACACACCGCTCCCAGGACAGACACGTCCGTATGCTCTCCAGAGTGGATGCACCAGGCAGGAGCTATAAGTCCCACGAGGCAGAAAAGGAAGGATGAAATAGTTGGGCTGCTGCAGTATCCAGGATAAAGCTGTGGATGCCTTCCCCGTGAGTTATACTGTGACACACCATACCTGTGGGTGGTGGTCCCTTGCCTAGCTCAGGTCTCTGCTGCCACTTTGACCCAGGTCCCACAGGCAGGCTCTGGTGGTCCTCGGTCTCTTGCTCCCTCTGTAGCAATCACAATCAGTACAGGACTGTAAGAGAGTAGACAGGAGCTTGGCAGAGGCACAGCTCTTATCCCCACATCTTCACACCCACTTTGCTGTCAGCATGCTCATCCCATGTGCCCGAATTTACTAACCCACATCAAACCCCTGGATCAATTCCCAAACTGATATGAAAGCACCTTCCTGTTACATTTGCAGACAAAAGTGCCTCTAATTACTCTGCACCCTATTCAGATGTCCCGGGGAGGATAAAATCCCAGCAACGTTCAAAGAAACACAATTAAGGTTGCACAAAACAAAGGATCCAGGCACAGCATCGAGCTGTGGCGAGAAGGAAGAGCCTAAGCTCAGAGCAACACTTGCAGCAGATGCAGCAAAGCTCATCCCTGGGGAAGCTGTCAGACACTGTCTACAAGCGAGATGGTGCGTGCCGGCTGCTCGGAGGAAGCAGCGAGTCTATGATCAGCACATGATCAAATCTGCCCCAGGGAACTGGCTCCCTGCTCGACATGGGAACCAGCACGGAGGGAACGGTTAAATAAATCCCCCTTTGCTGCAGCATCATCCCAAGAACCTGCCCCAACCTAGAGCTACCATCAGCCAGAGCCCCACTGCCCATGCAAAAACAGGTGAGAGCTGCAGAACAGGATCCCCAGAGTGGTTAAGGCCAAAACATACCAAAACAGATGCAGAGGAAAACAAGGGCCCGGGAAAAACATAACCAGCTCCACATCTTTTTGTCCTATATGGGCTGCAGCAGTTGGCAAATGTGTGGAGAGGGAACTGAGGCACGCTGGGGCTTTGCACGACATTTCCAGAGGCATTCATAAGCAAGGCTTAAAAAGAAGTGCTGAATTTCTAAGAAAAACAAATTAAGGACTCTTAAGCCAGGTCACCCACAAGACATGAATAGGACTGATAAATACTCTTAGTGGTCCAAATGGGAAAAGGAAAAGCACAACCAGGACTGGGCCCTGGCAGCAAAGTGAGAGGAAAATGTCCCTATGCACTGAGCCATATAAACACCTACAGGGGTTGCTGCTTTAGTGACCTTGATGTTTTGCGACCAGATGGAGCAAGAAATAAAATGCCAGTTTAAAGGATATGCTCTGAGGTAAGAGGCACAGAGGTTCAGTTCACCTTGTGAAACATGGTGCCTATTCTCAGCTTATAAGTAAAACACTCAAGCCAAGAAACTCATCCTCTAATATTACCAGGATGAGGGTATTATTAAAGGTGCTTAAATTAAAAAACTTCATCACTTACTACAGCAATGTGCACATTAACTGAGTTGCTGGACCAGGATAAATCCCACTGCCAAGAACTGGCTCAAATCCTTGCCCTCCATTCTTGGCTGTCAATGGCCTCTGCTCACCCCAGCTGAGACATCTACCTGGGGAAAACTCTTTTAAAAGTGCCACCAGCACAATGCTCCACTTTCCAAACACTTTACAGTGTTTATTGGAGTCTCAGCAAAGAAACTGTCTTTGGAGGCAGCTCAGTTCTCTCGCAAATATCTGTTCTGAACAGTGCTATGGAGATCTTGGGAGAGTTCAAACATCTGGAAGAAAAGAAAAAGCAGCTATCATGGAGGCAACCCAAAGAGAAATGCACCTGTTGACTGCACACTGAGTTCCATTTACTCCAGAGCACTGCTCCATCACCTCTCTGCCTGAACATAAGGTCTCTGGCCTTAAATTCCCTTTGCCAGCTTCCCAGAGGAGAGACTCTCTTTAACATCAGGTACTTCCCAAGCAGGCAGCAGCACAGGAAACTCCTCCACGCTCCAAGCAAAAACGACAATTTGCAAAGCAGCAACAGGTCCAAAGGGAACTTGCAGAGACAAAACAGCTCCTGTTCACCGCCAGTTGCCGAGGGAAGCGGTGGGAGCGATGCCAAAGCCAGGCTTTGCTCCCTGTGAGCCCTCTGGTTTGCTCCCATGCTGTGAAGCTGTTGGGGTGTGCTGCTGCCAGCACACAACATGCTGCAGCTCACCCCTTACAGCGCTAACATGGAACAGCAGGGATAATTAATTTGTGTTAAAAATACCAGGGCTGCATTGGCACATTCAGTCCTTTCCCAAGGAAGAGGAGGGAAGGAATAGCTGCTTGACAGATGTTGGTCGTGTGCTTAAATGCCCTTCTGGAAGGTGCTGGGATATATGTGTTGAGCGGAGACAGCGTGGAGGGAGAACCTGGAGGAAATTCTCTCTAGTTAGACCTACACAAAACTCTCCTTGCAATAAAAATGTTACTAAGGAAAATTCCGTGAACTATTCGTATAATAAGAACATGCAATCCTTGGAGAGTTAGGAACACAAGGGAAAACCTGTATTTCCAAATATGTTGGCATAGGGAGCATATATTTTCACTTGATGCTTTCCTTACATTTGTGTTTAAACAGGCTCATCAGAAAGCAACAAGACCATGATGAGAGCTAAAAATTACCCTTGGTGGAAGGCTTTGTATTTCCTTAGGAAAGATGCAGAAGAGACCTGACAACAGCCCTTAATTATGTGTAACAGCTGCAGCAGGGAAGAAAATAAACTGTTTCCATAACTCCTCTGGAGAGCATGGCCTGAAAGGCAAAAAGCGATAGAATTAGATGGAAGGAAGGGACACATGGACTGGACAGCAGGAATAGTATCTGAGAGGAAGCAAGGGGAAACAGCTTGGGGAGGGAAGCTGGGAATATCTATCATGGGAGATTTGAAAGAGCATATTTTTGCCAGGTTGTTCAACTTGGGAAAAATATGAATGATTTTTGCTGTGTGGGCCCTGAAACGCACCATTAGAGGCACCCTCATACTTGCAAATTTAGGTTTAGAGTCAGGTAGATTCCAAACCTTCCAAACACTACATTTCACACCACATTTCTCCCTTTTTTGCTTTCAGATATCCTCAGTATTGAACGGCATCAGATCATCACAAAAACTCTGATGCCAAACAAGCTCGTCTTTCTCACAGCCCTCTGAGGTAGGGAGGTGACATTCACCTCGTTTTAGTGGTGGGGAACATAGGCACAGGCAGGATAAAGCCAAAGTGATCCCATCTCCATTACCAGGAGGCCCAGCTTGAGATACCGACAGCTTTTGCAGAGTCCTCGCAATTATTCCCGCACTTCACTGGTTCAAAGCACAGCTTTCAACAGCTGTTAACACCGTGCTGGGCTCAGGAAAACAAAGGCAATACAAGTGGTGATCATCTGCAGAGTCTTGTTAGGAACGACACAACCCCTCTTGCAAAGACAGGCACACAGAAATTGCTTCTTGAAAGCCACTTACTTTCCCTCTGATCCCCTCCAGCCTTCACCAAAACCTTTCCCTTGCAAGGGAAAAGAGCAGCTGCCCCATCAATAACACAACACTCCATCACTCGGCTGGCTTGCGGAGCCAGGCTCCGGTGAAAAGCACCGAGTGTCCATAAATTGGGATGGCATGAGCAAACCTTACAGGTCACCAGCACTCGTGTGTTCCCCTAAGCCACTGCAAGTATTCCTGGGCAAGCCTCCCAGCTTAGTAAGAGCCAAGCCAACTTGAGTCTTAAAAAACAAGGTGGAAAAGCAGTCTCTCCACCCATTGGGCACGCTTGGCCCTGATGGGTCTGTTGGCAAGATTAGACACTTGCAGAGTGTGCACTGGTGCCAAAGAGGAGGGAGAACCAGCGCAAGAGAACCACCCTGGTGCCCGAGTGGAACATCCGGGCTCCCCGACTCCTTCCCCAGCTCCCCGGGACTCCAGCACTCACGGTACCACCTATTCCTCCTACTACAGATAAAACCATCCTCATGCTCTGTCATTCCCTGGAGCACGGATCTTGTCCTCGCTTCCCTCCACCCCCTCCTGCCTTTTCGTTCCTCTGCCTCGGTGGGAAGCTCTTACTCCCCCTCTCCTTCAGCATTGTGCCAACAACATGTGCTCTGAACAAGGACCAGATGGGAATACTTGTAAGAGCCTGGGGTTAACCCGTGTCTTTTATCCCACATACTCTCTGCTGTTTTGAAATGCAGATTCTATTGCACACGATTTGCAGTGTAAAGATTTAAGGTTAGTAGTAGAGTATGTTGATATTGCTTGTGAAATCCATCTCCTTGCTCCTATTGCACGTTGAACGTCCCTGACACGGGGAACAGAAAAGACAACAGGTAACGTGTAAACGTCTCAAAGGGAAGGACCTATGGGACACAGGGAAAAAATGACTATTTGTAATATGTCTCTGTATATATATGTATATAATATTCCTCTCTCCCTCGCCTCCATGTTAATTTGTGCCCACATGTGAAAGCACAGATGTTCTGTCAGCGCGGTGCTGAGTGGGGCTGGGCACAGAGCCGCGGCTTGAGCCGGCTGCCAGCAGCCAGCACTGAGAGCGAGCCTTGCCTCCAATTAATCTCCGCGTGGCAAACGATCAATGATGGAGGAACAGACGCAAACTTCTGCCTGCAGGATGGATTTCCCTCCCTGTGGCTACGAAATCCATCTGACTGTGGATAGCCAAGGCAGGAGCCGCTATCCCGCCCTGTGGAACACTGGTACGTAGGATGGGTCTGAAACACCTAAAAGATGGAATCTGTCTTTTCTAATTTACGGTGGTTATTCTGTACAGAGTTAGCAATTTTCCATGTGCCACTCCAAGCGTTTCGAGGTAGCCTAGCAATTAAGAAAATGAATTAGCAAGTCATTAATGATGGTTTTATTGGGGTGGCAGCCAGGCCCCTCGAGGCTAGGCCAATATGAGCACAACCACATTCCACACGCATGAGAACACCAGCAGGTACCTCCACCTTTCCAGAAGATCATGTACATGAGAGAGCCCCAGGGCTGCAGGTTCAGGTTCTGCGTGATGCCTCCCTCGGCATGTGGAAGGAACGATCTAATTACATCCATCACAGAAATGCCAAAACGACATCCGGCTTATAAAACCTCAATTTATGCCCTGACATTTCTGGAAAACCAATTTTTAATCCATGTCATCTATCAGGAGTTCTTGGTATTTTATTTCACCTCGATGCTTTAGAATACTGTTGCCTTTATGGAGGTGCAGGTGGGGAACTGAACACGGGCTGACAAAATATTAGGAAGAAAAATTGGTGTCAGCCTATGAAAGCTTCTGCAGATTTTGGAGAAACAGAGCAGCAAAAGATCTGGCTTCAGCTTTTTTCCAAATCACCCGAGTCCAGAAGCACCTTGTCCCCCGGCCAGGGCTTTTTTCCTGTGGTCATGACAGAATTCAGCCATTTTTGGACAAGGCTGGATCACCCCAAAACAACCCATTTTGGCAAAGGCTCTGAGGTGACAGCCTCGCCCAGGTATAGCTTATGATGTAGCCTCTAGTTCTACTCTTGCTTGAATAAACTCTTAATTTCAAACACAACCTTTCCTTGAAAGGAATGGAGGGGTAGGAGGGGAGAGGTGAATTTTAAACATCACAACACATTAAGTAATTAAAAGTAAAGGGCAATTTAATTTCGGAGGAAACAGTGTAGAAAATTAAACAGAAAGTCTAATTTTCTTTAGGAACTCTTTCATAAATCGCATATATCTACTGTATGTGCAGTAAAAGTGGGAACGCCATGGAACTGAAACCACTTATTATGTAATTTTTGACCTGGTGCAAAATCTGCCCAATAAAAATACACTATAATAAACCTTTTTCTGCTATAAAAATTACTAGGATTGGATAACAGGACTGCAAGTCACGTAAGCACTAGGCTTCCTAACCACCACCAACTCCCTTCCCTGGGAGTTTAGGTCACTTCAATAGGCCATAGGGGAAAAAAAATGATGCAATTACCAGACTATGACATCTGTAGCTGAAAAAACAAATGTGCTGACATTGATTTTAGTAATTGCTTGGGGTTTTTTTTTATATAAAGGACGGGATTTTAATACTTCTGCTTGGGATTTTATGAACATGGTAGTACAGACTTGCAGAGTCAGGGCTTGTAAAATGGCATGGAAACACGACGTGACCGGGAGTACCTGCAGCTGCCTCTTCCTCACAGCTCTCACCTCACCTCAATGACGCCTCCAAGGAAGAGTTTTGCCTTCTTGTAACTATGTTTTCCCTTTCAGCCTTGCTGAAAACCTAAGGGATGCTCACGAGGGCCGTGACCAAGAGCTCACAACCAGCTCTGGGTGAAATAAGACCTTTATCCAGACCGGTGACAGGAGCAGACATCCCCTCCTCAGACTGCGCACTTCAGATAAATAAGATTATTTCGCTACGAGCTACTACAGGCTACAATATACTCACATAAATATAGTAATGCTTACATGTGAATATGGATTGGTATATATCGGATACAGATAAGAAACACTTACGACGACGAGTAGATACCAATAACCGCTGCAGCTTCTCGCTGGGTAAAGTCCCTCGCCCAGGCTCCACACGAGGACTCCACGAGGGTGGGTTTTGCCACCCCCTCGGGGTGCCCGGCGGGCCGCCCTCACCACACCAGTGCAAAACGCTTCCCGAGCCTTCCACAGCTCTGTACTTTACCAAGGAAGCCAGCTCGATGGGCCAGACTCAACACAACATCCTCCCAGCCGGGAGCCAGGGGAAGCCCCCGCAGCCCATCCCACCCAGAATAAGCTTTTCAGGGAGCGCCCCACCTTCTGCACCAGCAGCAGGGAAAGCCAAGAATGAGGGAGCTGCTGGAGTTGGCTTTGTCAAGACTACATGTGAAAAGCCCAGTTTCAAGCCTCGACAGCAACATGGGGGGCCCGATTTGAAGAAGGGGCGAGGAGCCATCACAACGGCAGAGCGGAGGATGCTCGGCAGCTCTGCACATTGCAACTTTAAAAAAACCAAATCATCCCACTCGTGGTGGCTTGAGAGGATCCTCAATACAGTGCCTGTCCTCCTCTAACAAATGAGCAGAGCTGGACCAAGCAGGTACCACAGGTCTCTAAGAGACACGTGCATGCAGGAGACAGCTTCTCTCAGCATTAGACTACGTTACCAAAGCATCCCCTTACCAGAGCGGGAGCAGAAATGCGCTCCTGATATTATTTACACAATATAAAGTGCATTAGGATTCAATCATTCAAATGACAGACTTTCTGCCGGGACCATACAATTTTGAAACAGAGGTGAGGGCTTGAATAGGAAATTCTCTCATGAGAAAAAGAGGTTCAGACTGGTGCTCTTCACCCTGTCCTCCTAAGGATTGTTTTTGGCCGTTCTTTCTAGTGCAAATAAGCTTGTGTTTTCTCAAGTTTAAGGGACATGGCAGTTTCAGGGCACCAGGAATGAACATTTAAAACGCATCAGGGATTCGGTGCTCCCGAGCATCTCGCTGGGCCCCCCTGCACACCAGCAGCCCGTGTTACCACCACGCTCGAAAGCTGGAGACACGATGCCAAAAATACAAAGGAACCCGTTTCCAAATCTCACTGTTCAAACTGCATTGCTGCACTTGGAGTGCATCCCTTTACCCTCCAACCCAACACCTGCAAACACCGGTGCTTTCCATCACATGGAAATCCATTACCCTCCAACCCAACACCTGCAAACACCGGTGCTTTCCATCACATGGAACTCCATTACCCTCCAACCCAACACCTGCAAACACCGGTGCTTTCCATCACATGGAAATCCATTACCCTCCAACCCAACACCTGCAAACACCGGTGCTTTCCATCACGGTGGAAACCTGTAGCTACTGGTCTACCCATGGGCGATCAGCAATGAACGTGAAAATCCCGATCCAAGTTTGGATACTAAGGTGCATCCCGTGCCAGGGGAGTAAATGCATTAGTGGATCCTACAGGATACCTGCGTGGCAGAATGGAGCCTCACCCAGTAGCCAGCAGACACTGCATTCCTGGGTGATATTTACAACAAACTAATGGCATCGGAAGGCCAATTAATTAATAAAAGATAAAGGGTTTTTTTAAAAATGCGTAGTTGTAAGGAAAGCCATTTTGCATCCTTTTTTCCTTTTAAAACGGTGAAGAAAACATCCCTTTCCAATGACGAGTAATTTCCTCACCAACACTACAGGAACACAGGGAAGGCATGATCAGTTACAACACAAGTGATCACTTGGGCTAATTCCAACGCAGGAGCTTTTATGATCCCTTGAGGCAAAGGTGGGCAGGGATGGGGAGATGTCGAGCTTGCAGGGGAGGAACGCCACACAGAAACAGGAAGGAGAGCATAAAAAGTTTGTACATTCATAGCTCCAGTTTGTTGGACTAGAAGTGAATTTTTTACCTCAGGCACTGTGACGGGCAGCAGCAGTCAGCGATACGCTAACGACTCATTCACTAAATTCTGGTTTCACACCGATAACAGCATGTAGAGTTATTTTAATGGTGGGGTTTGTGGTTTGTTTTTTTTTTATTTAATTGACCTGTTAAAACCATTAGGACCAAAGCCATGAGAGCGATGATGAACCAGTAGCCCGTACAACTCCTGCTGATTCATCACGGTCTGCAGGCGGTTCAAGTGATGGAGCGAGAACATCTCCTCCAGGTTGGAGAAAGGACCTGAAAGAGCAATCTATGGAGAAAGGGATGGGAGTTTTTGACTGTAAGCCAAAGGCTTGGTTGCTGTAACTGCTATATGTGGTTTTAAAGGGGGAAATCACCTAAAACAGTGAAATTAAATTTCTTACTTCTTGTCACAACCGTAACATTTTCCTAAAGGTTCTTTGGTGACTTTGGTGCAAGCTTTTTTTTTTTTTTTTTTATTATTTTTTTTTAAAGTTAAAACAGATTGACTAGTTTTAGTACCCAAACTGAAGTCCAGATTATCCTCTTGGTTCCCAACCCTGCCTCCCCAACCTTTCTCATTATGACATTAACAGGCAATAGCATTCAGATTGAGTGTGGCCATGCAGGTGGGTCCAGACTCAGAGCGGTGAATGGTCTGGTTGGAGAGATAAATACGTTTCTTAAAAGATTAAAAAATAAAACATGTAATGGCTGCATGGAAAAATAGCTGGTCCCGTGCACACTAGGCCACTCTGTAATTAAACACTTTGAATGATTATAAATATCTCATTGGACATGGTAATGCCTATTTAAAACAAGCTTATAGGTGAGCAACACGCTACTCGAAGTACCTGGAGCTCAATCAAACTCCCAAGGTTCAAGGGAAAGGAGCTGGTCGCCCAAATGCTGGACAAGCCCCTTACGTTATAAATATTCACGTTTCAAGAAACAAAAAAATCTTTCATCAATCTCCCAGAAAAGTAATTGCACACATTTTCCCTCCAGGCAGGGGGTTTGTATCGTGAGATGCCAAATTTACATCACAGAGACTCTAGCCAGGGGTGACAGGTCAGCACTGGAGCTGCTCAATGACAGCCCCAGCTCCGAGCGGGTGGGAAGGGGGGTGATGGCAGGGCATGGATAATACCCCCTAACGACAACATCTGTAAAACCAACGCGACAGAAAACCTGCCACGGCGTCCACCACGGCTTCCAGAATTCACCATGGGCAAGAAAGATGCCTTTTCATACGAATCCAATGGTGCACCAAACCCCCCAAAGGTCTTTCTCACGCCCAGGTTGTTTTCCTGGCACAGGTAACACAACAACCCCATTAATCTCACGTCTGGGAGAGAAGCCGGGAGCCTCGGTCGCGGCGTTCCCTTCACCTCCCAACACCCGCTCCACAGTCACCTGCTGGAACCCGTAACACACCTAATACAAAAATACCTTCTGACATTTTGGACAAAATGCATTAGAAATAATAAAAAAAAAATATCACCAGCCTCGCATGGGCAGAACACGGAGATGAGGAGCGGGTTATTACTCATTGCCACTCGTTCAGAAGGCTTAGCACTCGAGCAGAGCTCTGCTATTCTGGGACACTCGGGTTATCCGGTCAGCACAAAACTATGGAATGAGTAACAAATCTGCCCTTGACCAGCACGAGACCAAGGTCTGACTGGTTATCGAGGTTTTCCCCACACAGACTATTGTTTCTCACCCAATAACCAGCAGATGTCAATTTGAAAACCTCTCTCGCTCCTCACACAGACCAGCAACTCACGTGGAGTTGATTTAGGCCGTGAATGCCCGACGGTGATGCTGCTTGGCCTTTGGACTGAGCACAGCCAGAAAAGTCAGTCCAGGAAAACCCGTGGTAAGCAGAAACTGATACATTTCATCATAAGGTTTGGGGCGGGGGTACTTTTGTATCATGTTTAAGTGCAACACAAGCCTTATCTAAACTATTTAAAGGTCAGAGTGCCGGATTTTGTTTGTGCTGATACGCAAACTTCCATCGTCTTCAACACTTGAAGCAGCTGACTCATACAGATTTGGGAGGCTGGTCCCTTCCTAAGACATACGGAGATGTTTTGGGCATAATTTAACATGATAACCAGACTCCTATAACATTACTGGAGTTAGCAAGAACTACCGGAAAAGGACTTTACAAAAAACTGGGGCAACTTGGAATTACTATAGGTCAGTCCCTCTCACCAATTTCTGCTTGTTTTGTTCCATTAATTGTCCAATGCACTCTATTCCAGACCCTCTTGCTCTTCACCACTGTCCCCTCTGGCATCCATTCTTTTTTCTTTATGGCTGTTGTAAATTCTCCTCATCTCTTCTTCGTACTTGATAAAATTTTCCCCGAACCGTGTCCACGCTTTGTACGGAACTGTGATGGTGTTACGGTAGGGCGGCCTCACCTCACTTACCTTCAGGAAAATGCCGTACCTGTTGGACCCCACGTCGAAGTAGAAGCGCTTGTTGTCCACTCGGAAGGAGGTGCCCTCGGGGAGCTCCGGGGGCTCGTCGCCCGCCCCCCGGCGGTCCTCTATGTCCCCCTCGCCATACTCTTCAATCAGCTGGACCAAAGCATCCCTGAACTCGATCATCCCTTGCGCCGGGAGGACGATCGTCTGCTCCTGTCCCAAGCTGTGGCCAAAATACCCCATCATGCCAGGTCCCCTGCTCATGGTTTGCCTAATCCGCAAGAAGCGCCCGCGCTGGTTCTCCTTCAGGTCCAGGTAGTACTTCCTGTTGTCCCTCTCGATGTACTCCGTTTTGAGGACGCTGTGAGGGGGCTCTTCGGAGCCCACGGACACCGGGGGCGAAGGCGGCGGGTGCTGCTGCCTCCTCCGGGGATGCTGCTCCTTGTCATTGCTGTGCTCGTGCACCCGGTGGCCGTGGCCGCCCTTCAGGCCCAGGTGGGCGTAGTGCTCGATGAAGTCCCCCAGGCAGTCCTTCAGCTCAGCAGCCACGGACAGGGAGAGGGTCAGCTTGCTTTTCCTGATGTTGTCCTGCCTGCCTCTTCCTATCCAGACCTCGGCGATCTTCAGGAAGCGGCCGCGGGAGCTCTGTTTCACATCCAGGTAAAACCGCTTTTTCTGGATGTCCACCCTCTTGGAGGCCAGCTCCTGGATCTCCATGCAGCTCCCCTGGGAGGAGGCCGGGTAGTGGTACTGCTGCTGGGACTGGGAATAAATGTTCCTGTGCAGGCCAGAGCCTCCCAGGTTCCTTCCTCCTCCTCCTCCTCCTCCTCCTCTCCCTCTTTCCATCTTTACCAATCAGCTGGAAATAATACACAACAGAGACACAGATGACAACATCAGCATCAGGGGCCTGCTTGGCTCCCCGGCAGCGGCTCCGCTCAGCGCTGCTCTCCCTACAAAGGCTCCTGCATCCCTCTCCGCTGCCACAGCACGCAGCATCGCAGCTGGAGGATCCCAGACACTCTTCCTCTCCCGTGCTCCGGCTCCGACATCCTCCCGGAGAAGGGAGTCCTGGTTCCAGCAGCAATCCAGCCCTCTCTGCCCTGCAGCCCCTGCCAGCTCCCCTGTCCTGTCCCTCTGGCACTACAGACCCTCCAGCTGCCCCAGGGGGGTGGCTTATGGTGCTCCTGTTTTGGGGGGCGCTCACACTCCCCCCCCCTCTGGCTCCTGCTCCCCACTGCAGGATCCATCCCCGTGCCACTGCATTCTCCCTCAATTACCCTCCTCTGCTTTTCCTCCCCAGGGCACTGGGAGGGCACCAGGATCCCCCCCAGCACTGCCCTCCTGCCCCTCTGGTATCCTCAGAGCCCTCCCACTGTCCCCCAGTGCTGCATCTCCTGCCCCAGTGCCCCCAAGGCTTCACATCCTTCCCTGCCCTCAGTTCTGTCCCACTGTCCCCCTGGCCCTCCAGCAC
>VWZF01006221.1:44927-75433 GCA_013396755.1 Sclerurus mexicanus | reverse complement strand
GGGAAAGGACGTGGAGAGATGTGAGGCACTGAGAGGGCAGTGTTGGGAGCGATGAGGGGCAGTACTGGGAGTAGGAGGTGTGGTGATGGGGCATTGAGAAGCCATGTTGGGGTGGTAGGGAGAGTAATGGGGGGCCAGGAAGGCAGCACTGGGGAGGGCAGGAGCTGCCCGGAGCTGAGGGGAGGCATTTTCCAGTGGAGAAAGAAGGCATTTTACCCACGGTGTGAGGGCTTGGCTGCGGCTCCAAGTCTGCTCCTGGTTATCCCGAGGATTCCCGTGCCGGGTGTTCCTGAGTTCCCATTGTTGGCCTAGTGCTGTGTGCTGCAGTGAGGTACAAATTCAACAGTGCAAAGGTGGGTTTGAGTGCTGAAGGGCATGGTCGTCCTGGGATTTGCACTCTTGTTTGTGAAGAGGTGCAGCTGGAAAGTGTGTGTTAAAACAGTAGTGGCCCAGTTTTGGAGTGTTCTGAGCACGTGGGGATTAGTGGGAAGAAGCAGGATGAGAAGCTTCTTCCTTGTGAGGTGTTTTACTCCACTTCCAGGACTGGGGTAAGGGCTAATTAATCCTTAATTAATATATTAAGTTCAAGTTTTCCGTAACTTTTTTCAGGCTTGACTGTAGTGACAGCTTATCTCTGTACAAGCAGACTTCTAATTTCTTGTTTTGGGTTGTTGTTGTTTTTTGCTTTGTAATGCAAAAGGAACAGAAATGTGGAAAATATGGATGTGGTAACTGCTGGTCTGCAGGATAAATATCCCAAGTGGATGCTGACACAGAGCCAGGGGGAAGCTTTGTGGGATAAAAAGGTAGGTCATGGCTTGGGGAAACTTTGCAGGCTGCATGAAACCCAACTTTGGAGCATGTACTCTTAGGCCAGTGCCTCTGCTCTTTGGTGTTTTCAGCTGTAAATTGTAATTAAATGTAGTTCTCGTGTGATTTCTGGTTAAATCAGATTGTTAATCTTTTTTTCTAAATTAAAATATTGTGTGTCACTAAAACATCACCTGTTGCCATCATCTCTGTTGAAGTTTCTTCCTGATAGTCCTGAACTTCAAACCATTCAAATATAAGGGAGTTTGGATGTGTTGCTCATAAGGACTGGGGGTTTCTCATCCTAGTGATTTGGGAGCTCCAAAGGGAATGACCTTGAGTTGTAACTGGCAGGGGAATGGGTTCTGGGAAGGCCCTTGGTGCATTTGCACGGGTTCAATATGCTAGGAGGGTTTGCAGGTCAGATGTGTCAGAAAAAAATAGTTGTTCATCAATTTGTTGATGTCCCAAGAATGCTTAACGTGTCCTTGGGGTTTTTTATTGCATGTAGGAGCAGTTCAGTAGAAGGGACCCTCCTCCAACACCTGAAACAGCTTTAACAATTAGAAAATTAATTAATGACAGGAGAAGCAAAGGACTCAGTCCAGCAGTTTTTCTTCTAGGAAGTGGGAGTAAAGCATTAGTAGCTTGGCTGTTAAAAAATATCAGGTGACAGTGCCACAACTCACTTGTCTAAGCAGAGAAGCGGGGGCAGAACCTGAGTATTTTAATGAAGAAGGTGTGTCAGGCTGGCTGGGGTGGATGTCTCTGGTGAGGGCACATGTGGCCTGTAACTCCCACGTCTGGTTTGACAGAAGCCTGGTGTCCAGAGGAGTGTCTTGGAGGATGGGCTGCCGTTCCTGGAGTTCTGTGGCTCTGTTGTTTACAGCTATGAAGCCAATGACTGTTCCCTTCTCTCAGAAGATATCAGGTAATAGCTCTTAATCTGTTTTTTAGGGTGGTTTTTTTTTAGTGCTTTTTTATTCTTTTTGAATTTGGCTCATGGGAATGGCTCCCCATTTAGGTTTTTTTTTATGGGAGGTGCCACTGCTGAACCTTTGAAGTCCCTCAAAGCAGAAGCAGTCAAGGCTGCAATGTAGGTTCTTTGCTTTCCACAGTATGGATAATTCCATGAGCTTCAGTGACTTCCTGGAGAAGTGCAAGCTGAAAGAAATCAAGCACGTGTTAATTCCTAACTGGGGGACTTTGAAGAAAAAATGATAAATTTGGTGCAGATACATCATTATTTTGCCTCTTTTTTGTGTGGCAGTGCTCATGTTACTGGGGGGAAAAATCTCTACGAAACTTTCAGTGCTGTGGGATGAATAAAGAACAAGCTTTCAAAGGAATATGGGATAAATAACCAATATTTGAAGGGAATATGAACTATTCCATCTTCTTTTGTATCTGGCTGTCCTTGAGGCTCGTGTGGCAAGGTTTTGGTGGTGGGGAGCTGAAGGCCATGTCCCCCTGTGCTGCTGAGGGGGAAGAGGTAGGGAACCTGGGAGTTCAGCTGGGGAAGAAGGGAGGGATGGAGGGAAGGTGCTTTTTAAGGTTGAGTTTTATTTCCCATTGCCCTATTGTTATTTGATTGGTAGTAAGTTAATTTTGATGTGTGATAGTAACTGGTGAGTGGGCTCTCCCTGTCCTTCTGTCAACCCACAACCTTAAGTTAATTATGAATAATACACTATCTACCATCAGCTAAGTTCTATTTTGAGGTATTTCAGGAATTTTGCCTCGTTATGGTCTTGGTTTTAAAATGGTTTGTGCCCTGCCAGCGTGAAAGGAATGGGCTGTGATTCCCTTCATCTTTATAGGTGACTGAAGGTTGGTATTTTAAGTACTGGTGGAAGAACTGCTAAATGTGAGGGATGTGTTTCTTTCCAGGCAGAGTTTGTCAGATGGGGCTGCTGTTGGGTTTGACGTTGAATGGCCACCGTTATACATGAAAGGGAAGATGGCCAAAATAGCTGTGATCCAGATCTGTGTCACTGAGGACAAGTGTTATTTGTTTCATGTCTCTTCCATGGCAGGTACTGTGCTTCCTCCCTTCTTATTTAGGGCATGAGCTGCCCCTTCTTTCTTGTGATTTACTTTGAACTTAGCCTTGAGCAGTGGCTGATAAATCACACCACGTTGGATAGCAAATATCCATCCTTTTTCTCCCCTTTCCCCACATGAAATAAAAGGATTCATTCTAAGACTAATGCTTACGTATCGAGACCATCTTAGCCCCCGCCCCGTGTGCTTGAACACAGCGTGTTGGGTTCTGAACAGGGCAGAAGAGTCTGACTTGAGGTTTGTTTTCCTGCCTGGGAGAGAATATTTTATTCCATTTTTAAAAATTTAACTCCCTACCCCTATAATGAGCTTTCTGTTTAGTGCCAAGACAAACAATGAACCTAAGTAGAGCAGACTAAGGGTTTTTTTTCATGTTTTGTGTTTTATTTTTTTTAATTTGGATTCAACAAAACCCCTCAAAAATGATGGCTCTTGTGCTGTTTGTTCCCAATACCTGCGTTTTATGACATCAGTTTTGGGAAAGAATACTGGATACCTGGTGTGATGCAGCTGTAGGGAGAGAAGGGGGTGTGCTCAGCAGAGTCGGAATTCATTATGGATGTGAATAAAAGCTTCCAAATAGGGGAAAATAGCAATGAGGGAAGGAGACTGCAATTTTATAACCTTTGGTTTAAAATGTTAGATTGAAACTATGCCTGTGAGAGGTTTCTGATTTCCCTGGGGGACTCACGCTGAGGTATAATAGCGGTAATTTTAATGTTGGTGTTCAATCCTTTGTCATTTAGAGCAAATGGGGTGGAAAATTTAATTGCTGGAGGCTATTCCATCAGGAGCACAGGAGAAAAAAAAAAGCTGTGAGGAGAGGAAGCTGAGGGAAGGAGAGTCATAAAGAGCTGAAATGGTTTCAGTTCCAGAAGGGGAGATGTTTGTGTGTTGGTACCATCACAGCAGAAGGTGGTGTTTCCTCCTGCAGTGTTTGCCAGAGTTCCTGCCCTTGCCAATGGGAGGTGCACGTTGAACTGATTGGGGTGTCAACCATTTTGCAGGAACCACGGCCAGTCTCTGCTTCTTGTGCCAACACATTTGATCTACAAAAATGTAGACACTGGCCAAATTAGCCCCTTGCAAAAAAGGCAGTGAGTCTTAGCAAAAAAAAAAAAACCTTCTTCTGCAGGAGCAATAGTGAGTTCCTGGACTGTGTATGAAGGACAAAAATACAATTTTTTTTTAATTGGATAGATGGTTCATGATTTTCCCCTTTTAGGATTTTTTATTTCCTTACGGACTTCTCAGTGTGATTGTAGTCTTGAACTTAGACCCTTGTTTTTGAGTCTCTTTTCTAGGAATGAGGTGGTGGAAATGGGCCACAAGTCCTGCACTGGGAAGTGCCCATCCTTGAAGGTTTTAATGATCATTGTCTCAGGTGAAATGCACATTGCAGTGCTGTATTTGGCTGACTTCTGTTGTCTTTGTGGAGGACTTTTCATCTCTTTTTATGGCTGAGGTGCTTTGGAAATGTGCTCTCTCTGCATCTTGCAGAACCAGGCTCCTACAGTTTTGAGGGATTTTTTTACCAGTTATTTTCTAATTCTTTGGATTGGACCTCCAATTTCCCAGTCCACGACACCTCTCACTGTGGCTGTACCCGCAAATGTGCCTCTACAGTGTCAGTGGCAGCCATGAGAGGGCAGAGACAGCTGTGAAAATTAATGCAAAAATAAAATCAGCCACGCCAAGTGTTTGTTGAAGTACATAAATACATATTGCAGGACTGAAAATGTGAAATTTGAAATCAGAACCAAGGCAGGTGCTAAGTACTCTGCTTGTGCAATACTGTGTTTGCAGGCACTGGAATTGCACTTCAGACTAACTCAGGGTATCCAGCTGTGGGGTCCTGAAGGTATGGATTTAAATAAGGTGCTCTGAATTTTAAATGAGAATAAGCACAGAGGGGAGAGAAAGGCTGTTATTGTTCAACGATGAAGTGTTTGTGGCTGTTTCCTCCTGTAGAAAATGAAATGAGGAAGCTGCCTGCTTTAATTCAGTCCTGTGAGCTTGAAAATACCCTTTGATCCAGGATTTCTGTTCCATCAGTTTGGGATAAGTCTAAATGCAATACTTAGCAGCTGAGTAAATGCTTGAATATTGTGGGTTTTTTCTTGCTGACAAGTCTGACTTTGTGGGGCTTGGTGGAGCTTCTGGTTGGTGAGTTCTGTTTACCAGCTGCTGTTGTTGGAGCAGCCCAGTGTTAGCTCTGAGTGTCCCCACAGAACCTGTGCTCCTGGTGATTTCCCATGCTTAAACAGTTGCCCAGAAATGGGAAATAGCAACAATTGGAAAGGAGTGGTGTGGAAAACAGTGGAATACTTCATTTTGTTTCATGACCATTCAATTTTGAGAATTAAAGTGTCTTGCAGTTAGAGGTAGCCTTTTTGTTATGTGATTTAACAATCAGACAAATTAAATAAGGTTGTTTGAGTGTTTTTTTTACTTGGCTTGTTTTCAGGTGCAGGATGAATTTGTATTTCAAATGTTTCCTTCTTGTTTGTCTCAAAATGATCCCTCAGAACTGATTGATGTCTCCAGTCATTCCAGTCAAGTCACATAAACAGAGGAACTTTGGGGGCTTTTCCTTTAAAAGCAGATGGCCTTTGTGCTTGGGTTTTGTCACTTCCACTAGACTTTCTAGCGTCTTCCAGTATTTAGTTTCTCATGTTTGGGCTTAATCTATTTTAGGTTTTCCCAAGGGACTCAAAAGGCTGCTCGAAGATGAAACAATTAAAAAGGTTGGCGTAGGAATTGAGGGAGATCAATGGAAGCTGATGAGTGACTTTGAAATCAAACTGAAGAGCTTTGTGGAGCTGGCTGACGTTGCTAATGAGAAAGTAAAACTTAAAACCTTTTTGTTGTGGGAGGGAATCTTGTTATTTTGCCGTACAAAAGGAGTCTTCCTTGTCTTGATAGAAGTTAAATCGCAGTAGCAAATATGTCTGTTGGAATAAAGCAGAGATCCATGGTAATTTATTTAGAGGCAGTTAAAAAGCCCCTCTCACAGCCTGCAGAACTAAGTACTGTCTTTCAGTGAGCCTGTTTTTAATGAACATTTGTTCCCTTTGCAGTCTGGTCACCTCTAGTATTTACAAGGTGTGGCTTTTGAATTCAACTGCAGGTGCTGCTTCTTTAATTCTTAGTGATGGGAATTGCCTGAGGGTGTCCAGTCAGGGCTCTGCTGGCAGTGGCATCACTGTCCCAGCTGTGACTGAACCCTATAAATAGGATACCAGAAGGAAGCCTTGCTGCGGTGGCCTGCTGGGTGCTGGAGGGAAGCATCAAGGTGTTCCTTGGAGTCCTTCCCATAGAGATGTTTGCCACACAACCTGGTTCTGAAGTTGGTGTCTCCTCTGCTCTCGTGTGGGTGCAGTTTTTGAACACCAGATGAGCTGTTTTTTACAAGTTGTGCTGCATTTGGCACACCCTGAATTTCAGCTGTTTCAGAGATAATTTAATGTAGGGTGACCTGTGCTGTCTTTTTTGGGGAAAAAAGCAAAAGGTTCATTTCTTTCTAGTTCATCCTGCCTGCCTTGTTTCTAGCATGTCCCTTGAAGCTCTTCTCTTTGTATGTGCAGGGCTTTTCCTTACCTGTGCTCTGTCTTTCCATGCGCTTCTCATTCCTTCTGTCATGTACCATCGGCATTTGGCGCAGTGCTTTCCACATGAACCACCTTAAAATTCCAGTTCCTAGTGGATTGCAAGTTACACAAATTTAACTGTTTTGTTCAAGCAGTACAAGGAGCTGTTACTGCTCAAATTTGGAGTTTCCTCAGTCACCCCCTTTTGTTTTTATGCCATCGCTTGGGATAATTTGTTATGAAGATGAGCAATGTGATCTCAGCAGCTTAAAAGTCTTCTGCTGAAGAGAAAACAAACCAAAAATAAACTTGAAAGTGAAGCTCCAGAGAACAAAGAACGGGGTTATATCTATTGGCACAATGCGAGGGGGAGGGCTGGGGGAGCCTAAAAAGAAGGGTTGGGAAATTTTTTATACCAGATCTAAGTGGAAGAGCTGGTCATGCTGCACTGCTGCTCTGAGGCTCCACAGTTGTGCATGTTTTCCAAGCTGGAATAGCAGCAGGCTGTGCCCACAAGGCCTGGATCCTTGGGCTCTGAAGGAAAGCTTCCCAAACTGGCTGCTAAGACAACAGTGTGTAGCAACTGGGATTGACAAGTGACTGCAAGAGTAATTGGGAGCGTCATTGTGGTGGGGTGACTTCTGGGGACTTGGGCAGAGTTGCTTCCCAGCACTCAGGATGCTGGTTAGTGTGGGCTCTTCTGCTTTGTGCTTGATTTCAGGCTGACAAAAGATGTCAGACCTGACTGCTCCTGTGTTTTTATGAAATCAGTCCCTGGTGTTTGATATGGGGTTTTTCTAATTAGAAAGACAAATAATTAGAAGAGTCCTGGAGGAGAGAGGGGCTGCTGTTTAAGTCCAGGGCTTTTATTTTATCAACCAGAGCCTGCTTTGTACAGATATTTCCTATTTTCTGATAGTGTGACAGTATTGAGAACACTTACTGTTTTGAAAAACTAAGCGTGACTTGACTAACCCAGAGCTCTTTGCTTCTAGTGAGGGACTAAGTACAATTTGTTCTTTCTGGGGATAACATTCTGCCAGGTCCAGTTGCTTTTCATTTTAAATAAATCCCTGGTTTGGGTCTTGTGGTTTTTTTTTTTCCCAGCTGAAGTGTAAGGAGACGTGGAGTCTGAATGGTCTGGTGAAACACCTTTTTGGGAAGCAGCTGCTGAAGGATAAGTCTGTCCGCTGCAGCAACTGGGAGAAGTTTCCGCTCAGTGAGGAGCAGAAGCTGTATGCAGCCACAGATGCCTATGTAGGTACCATGAGGGATCAGCATCCCACCTCTGGGAATGAATTCCTTCTCTAATATGCTGTTAGCTGCTGCTTTTAATGCCTTTCTGATCTCTGGAAATGCTCTGAGATCCACTGTGCACACGGGGTGCTGCAAGGTGGGAATGCCACCAAGGAGGTTGCTGTCCCAGTTCCTTGTCCGTCTGAGGTTTTTCAACCTCAGTGCTCATCCAGAGCTTCATAGGATGTTCCTTGGGCTTGGAAAGCACCAAGTGACATGGGCACAAAGTATGTCTGAGGAGTGTCTGCCCACTTGGGATCGGTTCAGGTTGTCACCTCAGGGAAGTGAGTTTTCATGGAGCATTCAGGGGGGTTTATGTGTGGAGGAAGGCTGAGTTCTTGCAGTGCCATTATCCCATGTAGCAGTAGCTTGGCTGGTGTGTATTTAAGGACAATAACTGCTTACAGAAGCCAAGAGAGGGTGATCATTAGTATTCCCTTGTCTGCAAGTGTTCACTCTAGCTTGTTACAGCTTTTGGATGTCTTCTACTGTTTTTGTCATCTTTCTTAGCTGCTTATGAACCAAAATCCTGCTAAATGTGTGATATAAAACTCAAAAGCAACTTAGAAGAAACAATACAGGAGAACTATAGTATGGATTCTCAGGAAGAGTTATTTAGTTGCATATGTTTTTTTTGTAGCTCTGTATAGTCCTTGGGTTTTCATTATTTTCAGTACTTTGAAAGCACTGTGGTTTTAGCAGTGTGTTACTGGGTGCTCCCTGCTCCCTGGGTGAAAATCCTTCCTTATGACAGCAAAAAAAAATCCCTTCAGGCTTTTATTTCCAGGATTAGAGCAAGGGAAGTGGGACAGTGGTCTCTGTACTGACTCAGGAAAATGTGGCATGTTTTCTAGTCTAGTTAAACCTTTGGTTTTGAAGGGTTTAGCATCTGTGAAGGCCCAAACGAGTAAGGGCTTTTTTGATGCCTGGTTCAGCTGTTGTAGTGTTTTCCGGGCACTGCGTCATTCCCACTATCCTCTGTTCACCTGACTTGCCTTTTGGAGCCTCCCAGGAAAACATGAGGGAGTAACTTGTTTCTTTTTCTTCTCTGAGATGCGTTGGTTAACACGTGTAGCCTAATTAGCACATTCCTGGCTTTAGGCTGTGTTTTTCTCTTAGAGCTGATTATTCATATCAAGGGAAATATTAAACACACTGAATCCACCTGGGTAGGTTTGTAGCTCTTTCCTGGAGCACTGGCATGAAATCTGAATGAGGTGAGCAGATGGAGGGACTGGGAGCTTTCTGTGTGCAGCACACTTGCCAAGATGCCCATTCTGGGATCTATGCAAGAGCATCCCAGTCCAAAGGGGATCCCAAGTCAGGATTGAAGTCTTTTGTGGAGGTTTCTGTAACATGTGACCTGGGCCTGGTGAATGATGGAGTCGGGAGGGGATGATGTGAGCCAATCATTTGCTGTTCACAGTGTATTTGTGCCATGGTTTACCTGACTAATTCCTGATTTTTGTTTGGTTTGTTTTTTTGTCTCCACTGTGTTGTTTCTCTGCTACTGGGTGCTAATTATTTCCTTTCTCTTGTAGGCTGGCTACATAGTTTATGAAAAACTGAAAAATATGAGTAACAGTGACCAGAAACTACTTTGTGCAAGCAAAGGTCAGTTATGCTTTCAAGCGTAAGGAATTTATTCAATGTGCAATTGCATGTTCCGTTTCCCAACAGTTTTATAGTATCAGGATTATTTGGCTTTTCTTGGTGGTTAGAGATCCCTTCCAGAGGGAGCAGACAGTAAAAGCTCTCGTAAGCCCAGGGTTCCTGTACCCTGTGACTATTTTCCATAGTGATACAGGAATGCAGTCCTGGGATGCTGTTTATGTTCATCTCTGCTGTACAGAGAGATGGGAAGAATTCCTGCTGTCTTTCCAGTTTGTTTATGGAAACGCTTCAGTGAGTTAACTTCAATTCTGCTGATGCAGGGACAAGAACTTATATTGGTTTGTGGCCTTATTTTTTCCTATGAAGTAATGTTTTCCTTGAGACATATAAATGGGACCTCAATGTTTTGGAGCAGCTAAGCATTGTTCACTTCATTAGAGAAGTGATTTTAATATCTTAGCTCTTCTCAGTTCTGTGTTTCATAAGGAAAGTATGACAGGTAGCTTGGGGCTGAAAGAGACTTTGTCTTCCTACCAAGACAGAAGTGGCCTTACTATCCCCTTAAGAGCTGCACTTTTTTGATCTTGCTTTACAGAGCATGTTTATGTTATCATCTCTTCTTTGGGAGCTGGAGGGAAGCAGGGAAGGATCACTTTGTGGTGATCCTGTTGTGCATCTGTTTTCCCTGGGCGTGTGTAATGGAAGAGATGCAATGCTGAAGCACATGGAAGCTTGGCCTGATTCCCTGAGTCCTTGATTTTGAAGCCCTGGAAAAAGCAGTCTTGTCAGCTGTAGATCTTATAGAAATGCAGTTACTGGAATGGGAGTTATTTCCATATAGATGTTAGACCCCAATTAGTATGAAATAATTAATGGTATTCCTTGCAGTTGCCTTGTCTGAGGGTGTGAAGGAGCGCCTGACTTCACTGGCTGAAGAGATAACAGACCTGGCTTCCCACATCCCTGACTCTTCTGGACAACTGGAGAAATTGCAGAGGTCAGTTTTTTTGCCACTTCGTCTCTATTTTGCCTCTAAAATCTATGTTTTGCTTGTGATGTGAGGACCTATGCAACAAAATACACGTGAGTGAACAGCCATCTGTGGCCTTTTCCAAGAAAACATTGCCTTTACATGTATTAATATGTGTTTTCAGTGGTTTCACTGCAATGGGTTGGACACTGAATTCGGCCGAGTTTTAGTTCTTGCTGAAATCCAAGACCTTATTTCATAACTACTCAGGACTCTTGGGTGACTGCCCACTAGAAATCTGGGGACTTGATATAAGCAGGGGAGCAATACCACGGTGTTTTTGGAGGGTCTTTATGGCTTTTTGGCTTTTTACCCAGCGTAAAGAAATTCAGTTTTCTTCTCACAGGAGTGGAACGCTGGTTGCACATGGGTGAGTGTTTCTGTGTGAGGTTTTGGACAAACTCAGTCTGGAGAGGCAGATTGCTTCAGAATCCTGTGTTCTGCTTGTAGCTCAGATGAGTGTGGTAACTGCTTCGTTTGACCTCCTAGGGCTGCAGAAATACTGGCTGAGATATCGGGCAATGTAAATGCCTTAAGAAGCACCTTGTTGGGTTCAGGTTCCCCTGCTGGACTGGAGAGAAGCTGTGGTGCAACTCCAACAAATTTTGAAGCCAAGTCAGCAAGCGCTGAAGCACAAAATGCTGAGTGTGCTAAACAACTTGAAGGTGACTTCAACATCTGCTCTGATGCTACACTGGCTGCCCTCTGGGAGGGAGAAAACAATGGAGAGGAGGCAGAGAGAGGTAACGCTGTGGAAAACAGGGCTGCAGCAGCCAGGTCTGTGGACAAAGCAGAGAGAGATTACTTCACATCACTGGACATCACTGAGCAAGAGCTTCAGGTCTTGGAATGTCAGGCTGCAAAAGAGTTGGGCAGTGAAGCTGCACCTGAGGTAATGATTTTAAAAATGGTTTTTCGAGTGTTTTGGAAGAAGGGCTCAGTCTGGGAAGTCCCTGTGGAGGTAGTGAAGCACAGAGCTGCTCTTCAGTCATGTGTCTGGAAGGATTGGTACCCAGTGCAGGTTACCCAAGAATTCCTTGTAGTGTGGGGACCAGTTTTGCACTGAAGCCTCTTCAACTTGGGCATGAAAAAAAGCAGGTCCTTTTCTGAGGGATCTACAAATTAACAGTCCTTCTAGTGTCTTTGAGTTTATGCCTTCTAAATCAGCTTAGTGTTTGCTTACGTTCCAAGTGTCACACATATGGTGATACTGCAGGGTTTTTTGTCTTGCTACAGGGCCTTAAGTTCTAATATTTCAAATGTTTTGGTTTTAGTGGAGAGGCTTCAGAGCTGAATGTTGAGCTTAACTATTTTTGGTAAAAAGTAAAAGTGTGCAGAAGTGGTTTATAATATCTACAGAAGCTTAGAAGGTTGTGGCTAAACCAGAAGTGACTTTGCTGCTGATAAGAAAATCATGGGGTTTTCTTTTTAGGAGGAGCATTCCACAGACAATGAACAAAATGTTTCCTGTGTCATCGAAAGTGATGAGGAACTGGAAATGGAGATGCTGAGAGTGTGTGCCTCAGGGTTTATTTTTCAATTTTTCTTCCTAATGATGATGCTGTTGGGTCACAGGAGTGGAGCGTAGCTGAGGGGAGGGAATATGAAGTAAAACAGCATTGCTTACAGAAGGTGGGCAGAAGACAAATGTGTGGGTACTCAAAGAATTCAATTTGCTGTTACCTTCAATATATCTTGCATTTTGCAATCTTTACCAGCTTAGTCTTGATCAACTCACTAGGTTTGTCTTAACCTAGATTAAAACCTGTGTCCCTCCATTATATTACCCCAAGTATGCATTGTGTCTACCTGTTCATGCTCCAGAGTAACTCTTTATTAATTTCTCAGTCTTTAGATGATGTAGATGATTCTGAAGGAGTTGTACCTGAAACAGAGTCCACTGAAGCCAGGAAAACTCCTGACACAGAAGTGCCTGTAGCAGCAGATGGTGATGAAGATGAAGGTATTGAGGAAGAGGAGGAGGAATACTTTGGTATGTGTTTTTGATGGGTGTTTTTTTAAATTTTAGTGCGTGATTAAATAAACAAAAAACTTCACTGTGTTATAGAAGCAGTTGTGGAAGCACAGCACCATTTGGTTTCTTAAAGCAGAAAGATAAAGCTCACCTGTGTTTCCAAGGGAAGACTTGGACTGTGCAAAGGTGGCACCTCCCATATCTGTTCTGTTCTTCCTTTGCTGCTTCATGGCAAAATCCTTAGGGAATTCTGCCTTGGAGGTGATTTGGAACTAATACATTGGGGCTGTCCCTGTGGAGACAAATCTAATGGGGAAAAGAGGCTGAAATGTGAGGAGAAATACACCTTAACTTGTTTGGATTAACCTGATCTAAATGATGCAGTTATGCATTACAGTCCTGTGGCTGTATCTCATTAATCAAGCCATATGTTCTCCTCCTTGTGCAAGGTCTCTGAGGAGCCTGTTTGCTTTTTTTATTCCTTCATTCTAGCCTGTAAATATCTTAAGTTTGATGTCTCTTTTTTTCACTGGAATCGCCCGAATTCTAAGCTCTGGGCATCATTAACCATGAGCAGACTGTTGTTTGTCAAGACAGTGCTTCATCTTTTTCAAGTTTAATCCCAGATGAGTGTTTTCTGCTCTCTCCCACTCAAGATCCACAGCTGCCAGAGCCTGGTGAAAGCCACATCACGTGTCTGAAGACCTATTTTGGGCATTCTTCATTTAAACCGTGGGTATATCTTCTGTTCAAATGGACACTCTAATTTTCTTTCCCTTTTTTCAACCTGGGTGATGTTTTTATTAATACATACTTGGGAAAAAACCCCACAAACAAATCAAGGGGCCTGTTTACAATCTCTTGTGTCGAAGATAACTGTTGCACAAACACTGTGAGAACTACAGTTATTATTTGTGATCTCCTGTGATTGTCTGCCTCAGATGCTGTCTGCTTTAGTCCTCTTGGAGATCCCCACTGTGACACTCGTGGGCCTACCTGCAGCAGTCGGGGTGGCTGCACTGTGCAGAGATAACACTCTAAGGCAGCCTCAAGGGTTTCTTTAGCCCACAGTTCAACAGAATATGCAGTTTCATGCAACTCACTTGTTCTGTGCGGTGGCAAAAATCCAAGTATTCCCTCTTGTTTAATTTAAAGGGTCCAGTGGAAAGTGATCAATTCTCTTTTAGAAGACAGAAGAGATAATCTTGTCGTCATGGCAACTGGTAAGTTACCTTTACATCCTAAGAAACAGCAAAAAAACCCATTCCCTTCTTGGGAGTAGCATAAAGAAATGTGGCTTTTTTTATTTAGGGCTCACCAAGGTTTTAGAACTGTTTATACATGCATAGGAAACATGTCTGACTTGTGCCCCCTTTTTCTTTAAGGCTATGGAAAAAGCCTGTGCTACCAGTTTCCTCCTGTTTATACTGGACACACAGGGGTTGTCATCTGTCCTCTTATCTCCTTGATGGAGGACCAGGTGCTGCAGCTGACGTAAGTACCGTGGTGGCAACAAGCTGCTGCTGTGTTGCTTGTGGAAACAGCTGGGTTCTGCCTGGGGCATGTCTTGGGGTTTCGAGTGGAAGCTGCTTGTGTGCCAGCTGGAGGGCATATGTGTCTCCAGGAGCAGCTGTGTACACAGTCTCAGATGCCTGGGTTTGCCAGGGAGGTTGAATTTGCAAAGGATCTTTGGGTGGGGGTTTCTGAAGGCACCAAGTATTTCTGGGTTCATGGGCCTTTCTTGCCCGAACTGAAGTGATGGAGGAGCTTCGTGGGCAGTTTCAGCCTGTGGGAGTTCTGTCAAAGTTGGGAAGGCCTTCCTTTGGGTCTGAGAAGTGACAAGAAGAAGGAATAGCTGGAAGCTGCGGGCCGTTCACATCAAAGTTATAGAACAGGCTTTCAAGAGGGACAGTGTAGTAGGTTTCCTAAGACCTGGCTGCTTCTTAAAAGATCTGAGGGGGGAACTTGTGGATGACACCAAACTGCTCTTACATGAGCAGTCAGGTGTTGTCAAGATGAAAAAAATCAAAGAAATTTAATATCTGATAATGCTTTCTCCACATGTGCTTGCTTCCTATTGTAAGACCTATTCACTTCTGACACTTCTTCATTGAAGCTGTGGGGGTCATGCTGAGTTGTCTAGTTCATTCCTGCCTTGTCCAACTTGGGAAGAAAGGGTCTTTTGTGACAGGGGGGATATGAAGATGTTTTGAAGTGAGGAACATCAATTATGTGTGGTATTTTCATGATTGTGTGCAGATGAATGGCTGGACAGCCTAAGCTCCTTGACTGAGTATTACTCAGCAGGGTGTCTGTGTATTCAGCTGCTGCTTTGACTTTTCCACTGTTTTCCTCAGTGGAAAGGGTTTATTCACCACATTCCCAGTGGGTCATTCATTTTGAAGGCTGAGGAGACTGAATTTTTACAATCTGCTGCCACTCAGTGATTTGTCTGTCAGTCTGGCTGCTCAGCCAAGGACTCAGCAGCTGTGGAAACCAAGAGCTGTAAGAAAATGCAGTCAATCACTATCTTAAAAGCTAAAATATGAATTGTTTGAGCTGGTAATTATGGAGTCTGTTATTAAAAAGCAGCCACCTCATGGAAAATTAGCAGATACAGCACAAGTAGCTCACAAAAGATTGAACGTCAAGCCAAAAAAATGTTGAGGTAGTAATGCTAAAATCCAAATGTGACTTGTGGAAGAGAATAGTTAAAGAAGATTGCTTTTGTTTCATTAATGAACTTGGGTCCTCTGCAAGGAGAGTGGTCTTCCCTTCTCTGATTCCTAACTGTAATCATCCACTGTGTGTGTCTTGTGGAGAGAGCTGGAGGGGAAGTGGAAGAGCGTTTGGTTGGCAGGAAGAGCCATTGAGCACTCTCGCTTTTTCAAAAGGGTTTTTCCCACAAAGATCCTTGAATAAAGTAGTCTCTGACCTCAGAGTTTGAGCTTCCTTTAGAAATGCTGGCACAGGCTGAAAGCTAAGGCTTGGAGAGGGAATCTGTTCATGCTTGTGCTTTTTTTTATAATTTCTGCAGAATGTCTGGGATTTCAGCTTGTTTCCTTGGTTCAGCTCAGTCAAAACAGGTCAAGGAATCCATCAGAGGGTGAGTCTTAGCCAAGCTGAGTTCTGAGTGTGGTTCTTCTGGAATGCTTTCTGTGGTCTTCATTGAATTCCTCTTGTTCCCTATCAGAAATCTGGTCTTGTTCTCATTTCCCTTTTCAAGACAATCATGATTTTGTTGCAGTTACTTGTCTGGGGTTTTCTCTTCTGTGACAGTGTATTTTTCTGTTCTTTCAGGGGTCAGTACAGGATCATCTACATGACTCCAGAGTTTTGTTCAGGCAACTTACAGTTACTTCAGGATCTTGACCAAACTGTTGGTAAGTTGAGGACAAGGTTGTGGCTGAGTTGGCAGACAGCTCAAGTTGATGATTTTGTTTAAAAATTTTGAGTATTTGAAGATGTTTTGCACCAGTTTCTTGGTGAGGGTCATGTGATGACTGTGAATGGTGTCATGAAATCCTGTCATTGATAAAAATATTCTGTGTGAGGAGTGTCTTTAGCATGATCTTGACCTGGGGATGTCGGACAGTTAACTGGGAACAGAGGTGCTATAAAACCTCTGACTGTTGAATCACAACAATTGAAATCTCTAACACTAAATATTTTACCCTTTTAATCTTCTTGTTTCTTTGATCTTTAGTGGAATGTAACAACCAAGTGGTGTTTTCCAACACTGTAAAGACTCTTCAAAATGCTCTTTTTATCAAAGGTGATGCAGCTGGTGGACAGGTCACCGAGTAAAATGAAGGCATGGAGACTCCAAGAGCTGATTGACCAAGGAGCTGAGTTTCTAATGCCGTAGGCAGCTCACGTGTCTGTGCTGTGGTTTTGTGCCCCCCAGGTCTCACCCTCATAGCTGTGGATGAAGCTCACTGCATCTCTGAGTGGGGCCACGACTTCAGGAACTCCTTTAGAACTCTAGGCTCGCTGAAGAAGGCTCTGCCACTGGTGAGGCTTGGATATGCTGGATTTCTAATGCAAGAGAAGGCTTTGGTGTGATAGCTGGGAATTACCAGGGGTTTTAATGCTGTGCTCTGGGTGTACTGGCCGTGCTGGTTTGGAGTTTGAGCAGCCCCTGTCAGTGGTTGGGCTTTGTGGTTTTTGGCCAAATGCTTAAACAAAGGATCTTCTGAACTTGGGCTGCCAGAAACTTCTGCAATGTAAACTGCTTTGGATCCCTGTGCTGTGGAATGTGATGTCCCTAAACTTCTGGCTTAACGCTGAGGGGCTTTGTTTTAGCTGACTGAGAGGCTTGTAGGAGCATGCAACTGATTTCTAGATGCTCCTCGTGCATTTGTTGTGTAAGGTCAGAAATTTAGACCTGAACTTTACAGGTTTTTATTGGAAACTTCATCCTATAGTCCCTAAACTTAGCGAATCACATCAGAAAACCACTGTGAACTTGTGGAAGATACATTCAGCTTAAAACTTCATATTTCAAGGGCTCTGTCCCTGTGTGCTCTCCTAGAGCTTTGGTCTAAAATGCTCAGGGAGCTGAATATTAGCTACATTTTTTCAAATAAGTGAACTGATCCAATGAACATAAACACATTGAAGTGTCTGTTTACTGTTGGTTTTTTGGTTAAACTAGTGAGGGCTCATGGATGTTGTTCTCCTTCTTCTTGTAGGTTCCCATTGTTGCTTTAACTGCAACTGCAAGTCCCTCAATTAGAGAGGACATAGTGAAATGTCTGAACTTGAGGAATCCCCAGGTTACCTGTACCAGTTTTGACAGACCTAACCTGTACTTGGAAGTTGGGCAGCAAAGTGGAGATATCTGTAGGGATTTGAAGCAGTTCCTAATGAGGAAAGGAAGGTATGCCTGGTTTTGTTGATCCCTCAGGGTTTTTGCAGGTGGATGACTTTTGTTCAGTGTTTTCACATGTTGCTGTTTTTCTAAGCAGTTCTGTGTATGAATTTGAAGGCCCCACTATAATCTACTGCCCTACAAGGAAGGCCACTGAGCAGGTGGTGTCTGAATTGAATAAACTCAACGTGGCCTGTGGTTCCTACCATGCAGGAATGGGGAACAAACAAAGGAGAGACACCCACCACCAGTTCATGAGGGATGAAATTCAGGTATGGAGGAAACAAAATCCACTTGGTTCTATCTATAATTGCAGAGTTTCTGGTGGTAGAAAAAATCTTGGAATATCAACATCTGTCACGCATTGCCTCTCTCCAATTCTGGGCTAAGAAATTGCTGGTCTCTGCTGACAGTAATAAGATTCCTGGCCTGTTTTTGAAGTTTCTGTAGTAATTCCCTTAAATGCATGATATCTAAGGGAAGTAGTGGTAGCTGAAACAGTATCATCTGTGAGCTGCTTTTTTCCTAGGCAGCAGAGTTATCCTGGGAGTTGTGTTCCTTTTCACCATACATCTTGTACCTTTTGAGAGCAACTACTTGAAAACAATCCTGCATTTCCACAGCACATCATCCCTCTGATGTTTATAACCCTATGGCTGTGCTCTGGCCAAAACCAGACTTAAGGAAGCCACGTGTGAATGTGGAGCTGTTGTAATTTAAGCTGAATTTGGAGTCTGTAGCAACAAGTTGTCACTGAGAGCGTGAACATCAATCCAGGCATGTTCTTTGTGCTCGCTTGAAAACATCCGGCACGTGGCCTCTTGTTTTGTAGTGTGTTGTGGCTACAGTGGCATTTGGAATGGGCATCAATAAAGCAGATATCCGCATGGTTATTCACTATGGTGCCCCGAAGGAGATGGAATCCTATTACCAGGAAATTGGCAGAGCCGGCCGTGATGGGCTTCCCGCTTCCTGCCACGTCCTCTGGGCTGCCACAGACTTGGCTTGTAACAGGTAAAGGGCTGGACAGGAGTGATTTGACATGACCAGAGCAGTTTTGGATGCCCTGTGGGGCAGGTGGTAGTTCAGCTTTGGCTCGTGCAGCAGCTCAGGGCAGGGGCAGAAGGAGTGCTCCATAGGTCCATCCCATAGTCCCATGCTCTCGTCTCAGTTGGGTGCTTCCAGTGATTACTGTGAGAAGGATATTAAATGGAGCAGCAGGTAGACGTGGCCTTTCTTGCCACCTCTGAGGCTCTTATAGGAAGAGTGATGATGTCCCGGCGTATTTTGCAGTCTGGCACTGGAGCTGAAGACTAATTGCCAGAGATTGGACAACTAGAGAATGAGAGAAACAGCTCCCAGTGCCCTCTGCCCTTTTACCCATCCTTGGTGCTTTCTGGTGTGGATCTCTGAAGTTCAGGGGCCCGTGGGGTTGGAAGAAGTTCTGGTGTTCTGACAGAATAACACTTAGAGGAGTGTGAAAGGAGTGCTTTTCTGAGTTTGCCTTGTGCTCTGAGAATCAAGGCTGTGGAAAAGCAGGGAGGCAGCTTGGGCCTGGGTTTTGTAGGGCACATTTTCTAAGTGTTCTTGGTGAATTCCTGGTGTGTATCAGTTTTGGTGTGAGATGGGAATGGTGGTGAGTATTTAAGGCTCTTCATTTTTGCCCCCTGGCTGGCAGGCGCCTCCTAAACGAGATCCGCAACGAGAAGTTCCGCTTGTACAAACTGAAGATGTTGGCCAAAATGGAGAAGTACCTGGTGTCCAGCAGCTGCAGGAGGAAGTGAGTGCTGCCACCTCTTCAATGCTTTGTCACTCCAGGCAGCTCTGATAAGAGCTCCTGTGACTGGGTCGCAGCTGGAGGCTGTAACCAGAAGGCATCTTACACTCCTAGTGTGTTCTACAAGCACACAACACTCTATTTTCTATTAATAAGCAGTATCAAAAACACAACCTTCAGCCCACTTGTACCCATACATCAAGTGTTTCCTTATTTACTTTAAAAAACCCAAACTTTTTCTTGGGAGGAATCAAAGCCAAATAATTGGTTCCCCAGTGAATTAATTAATGATGCTGATTTCAACGCTGTTTTCTGCAATGGATTTCACGTGTAAATTCTTGGTCTCTTATTGAATTCCTTCCATTCCCTTGGGTAGAATCATCCTGTCTCATTTTGAAGACAAACAGCTCCGAAAGGTTTCCTCTGGCATCATGGGCACGGAAGAATGCTGTGATAATTGCAGGTCCAGGTAAGCTTTCCTCCCTGAAGACTGACACTAGAGGTTATGTTCTCTCAGACTGACTTGCAAGGCAAATTATCTAAAAGAATTGGCTTTTATGCATCTGATCTTGCAGATGTTCAGCCTGAGGTGGTATGTTGTGGAACAACTCTCTAACCTTTTGCTAATGAGTTGAGCAAGCCATAAGCTTTAAGTTAGGCTGTGGGAAAGCCTGGAAACAGAGCACCGTGACAGTTCCTGTAAGGATATAGAGCAGCACTCTGAAACTGGGAAATACTCTTATTTATCAGTTTAAGCCCTGTTAGGTAATTAATCCCAAAAGAAAACACTTGCAAATGGTGTGTGGTACCATGTGCCGAAGGCTAAATTGCCCCAGTGCCCAGGGAGCTGTTCTCCTGTTACAGCATGTGCTGACCTGTGTTCTTTTAGCCCTGTTAATAATCTCATGGATGTGCTGAAGGGAATTCGGGGGATCAGTAGTCACAGAGGTATGAGCAGAAACACCTTCCTCAGTTTCTCCTGTAGTTATAATCAAGCTTTCCCTGCTGTTGTAATCAAGGATTCATTGTTCCATCCTGGTAGCCTGGTGCTTTCTGATCCAAGACAAGATGTTGTGCTGTGTTGTTTTCTGGAAAATTGCTGTCAATTCAGCTATGCTTCAGTATGTCAAGGATTAGGAAATCTTTGCCTGGCCTCCACTGTAACTAAAGGAGAATTGAAGAGATCATAATTTCAATCTTTGCAGTCATCTTGCTGTGCCAGTGAAGAGCCAGATGGTGAATTTGTATTGCAGAACTGAAATCACTTGAAAGGGACCATTTTACTTTTTCTCCTTGGAAGTAATTTGTGCTAATAATTTTTCAGTGGGTTCTTCCAGTCACTGATAAATGCATTAATTTTTTTTCCCTTTGGTTTTTGTGAAGCAACAGACAAAACCTCTTTGCTATTAGGTGCAGTTAAGATATTTTGTGCATGCCTAAAACAGTCCAAGTATTTAAATACTGAATTCAGAGGGTTACTGAGACAATGTTATTTAACATCAGGTACCTTGAAGAACTGCTTATTGTTGGGCTGGGCAGCTGTATGAGGCACTTAAAGCTACACTGATGTAAATCATGTCTAAGTGTAGAGTACTAGGATAGGAATGTGAGACTGAGTGCATCACTTGTGGATATTTCATTTAGTTATCAATAATATCTGGAACAAGGGAAAGGGGACCCGGTATGTATGTATTAAACTTGGTTTTCTTTGTTCCTTCCAGAGGCTCCTCTCTTGCAGTCCCCAGTGACTCTCAAGGTGACTTGCAGGATTTTGGGAAGCAAGCTCATCAGCTGCTGTCTGCAGTCAGTGCCCTGGAAGAGAAGTTTGGGACTAGAATGCCTGTTCTGCTTCTCCGAGGCTCTGTGAGTGATAGTCTAACTGCTTGGATGTGTTCTGAGAGTGGAGGGGCTGTTAAGTGTCCCTCCTGATTGATATACCCTACAATACATGGATTCACATCCGTGTGTCTGTGCCCTTTTTCTCGGAGAGATGGATGTTTGTAGAGAGAGAGCCTTGACTTTGTGGAGCTGCTCAGCACCACTTCCCATGCAACAAACAAGATGATCGTCCTTAAAGTTTTTTATGAAAATGCACCATTTTCATTATCTTGAGCAGCCTTTTCAGAATGAAGAATAAACATCTTAACACCTTAAAAATAGCTGGTTTATGGTTGAGTAAAGTAAATGATTGCATCCACTGTGGCTTTGTGCTGCTCACTGACTTGGAGTAGTGAGGTGAGGACTAGGATATTAGAATGAATATAAAGGATTTCTACATATGTTTCCTTATAATTTGTTGGAAATACTAAGTAAGAAACTCACTGGAAACAGAATAAGAGCAGAATTACTTTTTATGTTCACAAACTGAGAAGAAAAAGAATGATCTGTAGTACTTGATAAAGCTCTTTCTTTAGCCTTTTAATAAGAAATTTAAGTTGCTTCTTGACACAAGTGTGTCTAGGAGAGAAGCATTCTGTAACACATTTCAATGTAGCCTTGTTTGTTCATTTGAGACCATTAGAATAAGTGAAGCTTATGCCAAATTTGCACTGCAAACCCAGAATAGCCTTTTGCTGCCTACAAGAACCTTTCCTGGGCTGAAATACTATTGGGATTCTGAGTTCAGGGGTATGAAAATCCATCAGACAGGAGCTAATCAGCTTTCTTGAGAGCCTGAACTGTTGTTAAGAGATGAGTAAATCAACCATGTTTTAGAACAAACCAAAAAGCACAGTGCAATGAAGGCTGGAGGAAGAAGAACAGAGCAGACATCTGAAGTGAACTTGCTTCTGGCTTAGTACTGGGATTTAAACAGGACTTAAGTTATTTTTATTGCTGTAGGCTCTTTTTAATAAAAACCCTGGAATAGGTAACAGCTTCTGTTCGAACTCCTGCAATGTTAGATTGACCTCAAGTGGTCAAACACAGACTGCACTGGTTGACTTGTTTTATTTGCTGTGGATGGCTGGGTCATTTCTGTAACCTCCTCATATATGAAGAAAGATGTTTTAACAGTTCTGTGATCTCAGCATGTGCTGGTGTGAGTTCTTACTGCACAATCAAGTCATGATCTTGTCACAGCCTTGGCAGAAAGTGCAGGAGTGGATTAGGTTAGAGGAGGCTCCTCACTTCTCAGGTTTCTGGTTTGGTGGTTATATTTGAAGCCTTATTCCACAAAGGACTGGGCAGATCTGACTGACTCTTCCAAAAATTCCAGAACTCTCAACGCTTGCCAGAGCGGTTCCGAAGGCACCCCCTCTTTGGCAGTGGAAAAGAATGGCCAGAGAACTGGTGGAAACTGCTCTGCCAGCAGCTGATCATGGAAGGATTCCTCAAAGAAGTCTTAGGACAAAACAACAAGTTTGCAACCACTTGTGCTCTCACCCAGAAGGTACTTTAGGGTGTGAAACGACCCTCTGAGACCTCCTCTGAGTAATCCACAGCTAAGCAATACAGTTTTTCTACAGGGTAGAAACTGGCTGTCAAAAGCTGCATCTGCCTCAAATCCAAGCCTTCTGTTACAGTCCAGTGAAGACCTGAACCTGCAGAGACCTTCTAGAAGGTAATTATGGCACCCGAGCACTTCTTTACTGTGTCTGAAACCTCCTCTTGGGGATGGCAGGGTTGGAAGGGACAGCGTGGGACGTTCTGATTTTGCTTTTGCTTCTGGCTAAATTGAGTAAACAATGCTTCGTTGGCCCCTTTCAAAAACTGAGTCTGATCAGTCCTTTTGAAGGGAAAGGAAAATGAACTGGAGCTTGCAGGGGCTTTGCTGTGACATGAAATAATATTAGAAAAAAGCTCTTCAGTTCTGACTACAGGAGCCAGTTCTGGTGCCTACATTGTCTTAGTGTTGCTAATACAGAAACAAAGCAGGTAATGAGAAAGGATCAATTTTCTTTTGCCTTCTAATACACTTGTGGCTCTCTCAGCTTCCATCTTCTAGAACTCAAAAAATAGCTTAGTTCACCAGTAAGCAAAGGTGAAAACTGTGTGCTCGGTGTAAACCAGAAAATTGGTATTTACTGGGTTTTTCCACTAGTGGGATCTTTAAAATCAAAACGCTTGCAAGTGTTGTCATGAAAACTGGTTTTTTTGTCACAACAAACTTCAGTTTAGTCTGCTTAGCAAAATACTCATTTTTTAAGGGCAATGTGACTGTCCAAGTGACTTGGTCTGATTTGGTGAACATGTAACTACTCTTTTACAGCAGCAGACCTTTAGCTGTGCTGTCCACACAGCGCTCTCCAGGCACCAAAGGAGCAACACAGTCACCAGTCAAGCAGGTCTGTACCAGTACAACTTTCTTTCACTGTGATCCATCCTTGTTCATATTGAAAAAAAACCCTGCAAATGTCTTATGGTGTCACAAATTAATACTTTACTGCTAACGGAAACCTCAGTGCAAAGATGGTAAATCAGCATTTGCCTTGTTCTTTTGGGTTTTTTATAGATGTCCCTGTATGAGATGTTTTCCTCTGAGAGGAAAAATAAAACTCCTCCAAGAAATAACATGCTTAACAGGTACAGTATTGGAAATTAAGATGGAATTACCTAATTTGGGCTGTGTTGATGCTGCTTGTAGGGTGACCCTTAAAATGAGCAGTCTCCTATGAAGTAGCTGTGAAAACGTTTAATGCATTAAAAAAAGACAAGTGCTCAAGACTTGCATTATATTTCATAAACCCTGAGCTGCTACAGCATTGAATAGTCAACATCAGTTCAGGGCTCTGCCTTTCTGCACTGACCTAGAGAGGACTGAGGCTAAGTTGAGGCTCCCTCAGGTCAAAAGAAATCAAATAACCTTGTGCAAAAAGCAGACCAAGTAATTTGTTTTCCTGGCTTATGTGCTGCTTCAGATTAAATGCACCTTGTATTGCTGAGTGGATTCCTCCTTCAGGCCACTGTTCTGATGCTGGCAGATGACAGGAAAAGAGGCTGTGGCACTTAAATGAGTAATTGTTGCTGCAGCCGTGTGAGGATGAATTATGTTAGGGACGGCTAAATTCCAAATCGAGTGTTGTTTTGCACTGTGCTTAGGAAAGGATGCTTGTAGTCCAGCTTGTCTGGTAACACATAGAGCAGTCTAATCATGGCAGTCTAATCAAGGGCAAATGTTCCTGAGTTTGGGAGCTGTGCTAATTCCACTTGAAGCACAGCAGCTGTGTCCCTGTCACTGATGGCTTTCAGGCTATTAGTGCTGTTTGCCAAGATTAATGTTCTCCATGGGGGAAAATGGGAGGTGGGATGGCATCAGAATCATGTCCTGAGTAGACAAGTGCTCTTTGGAGCTTGTGTTGTTCAAGTCCATGAATAAACTGATCTAATGCAAGGCTTGCTTCACACTTCTCTATTTAATTAGTGTTTCAGGGCGTTCACCACTGAAATCTCCTTTGAAGTCCCAAGAACCAGGTGTTTCATCCCGAGAAAAAGAGCTGGAGGTAAGCTTTTTGGGGAGAGGGAGGGTATCTCTGAATTGCAGTCAACCTGCAAACCACACTTGTCCTATGTTGGAGCAGCTGGCTTGGACAGCTCTTAAAATTACTGAGCTGTTTTGAATACAAGTCCTAGAAGAGGAATTGAAATATGTTAGGATGAATTAAAGGATTGCAGGGGGTTTTATTGTGTATTAATGGAAAGATCAGGGAAGTGGTAATTTTTCCTCTTGTATTAATTATACTCATGAGTGATGTAGAGCTGCTTCATGAGAATTTGGCTCCCTTCTCTCCAGACGGCTCTGTATGGCAAGCTGCTGACTGCTAGACAGAAGGTAGCTAATGAGAAGGAAATTCCTCCAGCTGTCCTGGCAACCAATAAGGTCCTGGTGGAGATGGCCCGGATCAGGTAAAGCCAGCATGCAGACATGTTGTACCAACTGGGGAGGTTGTGAGCCAAGGCATAAATCCCCCTTCTGCTTCCCTTGGGAGAGTGGATGAAGTGTCCAAAGTGCCTCCCCCACCTACTAAAAGCCATCAGACAATGTTTTGGGAATGGTTATGTTATTGCATGGTGGGGCTTATGTGGGAGATAGAGGCAAATAAACATGTTTTGTGGTAAACTGATCCTCCCAAGTATTAAGGAGCAAACTTGAGCCTTTAACTGTGATCAAGCTTGCTGATTCAGAAGTGCAAAGAGTGAACTTGTTTAGTTGCAGAGGTGATGGTACAAGAATCATATTGAATTATTAATAGATCTCTGCTCCAAGTGTCTGTCCTTTACAGATGCTTGATGCTTCCAGGTGTTGGCATAGCACATTTTCATGGGTTTGTGTTCATCCTAAACCAGGCCTACAAGTGTTGAGAATGTGAAGAAGATTGATGGTGTATCTGAAGCCAAGTCCACCATGTTGATCCCTCTCCTGGCTGAAATTAAAGGCTTCTGCCAAGTAAATGGTTTGCAGGTATGACTTACTTCAAATATCTGATACTTCGCAGGAGTCTTAAGGATGTGATTTGGGCTGCAGCTGTGGGGTTCCATAGTCATCCTTCTGCTTCACAAAAAAGCAGTGATCTAGGAATGGGAACCAAATGTGTTCCTAGTTTTTCAGCTGTTTTCAAGAAGTTTGCGTTGAGGTAATGTTTAGCTCAAATAGAGTAGTTTCCCATGCTAAGCAACAGACTGAATGCCACAACTTGGTCTGATGCAATAAGTTTCACAGGGAATGAGCAATGCCTAAGATGATTTGTTGACCTGGGCATTGTTTTTCTGTCTGGTTTTCTTTTCCAAGTCCCTTGGACAGCCCATGCTTGTTTTAAGATGGGAATATGTGGGTGTCCATCTGGACTCCCTCTTTGCTTTGCTTGTAGAACATGGAGTTGGGGTCAAAACCAACCTCCGCCTGAGGTAATAATTCTGTTTAGATAATAATAGATAATAATAGATAATTTCAAATAATGAGAGGGTGACTCATTGCTTGCCACTGGGACATAATTCTTTTAATTCTGCTTTCTCTCATTTAGACTGACACATTCTCCACATCTGCACCTAAAGATCAGAAAGAAGCATCTCCCTGGAAGTGTGCTAGAGCCCTTTCTCCCTCAGAGCATGTCACATATATCCTATTCCAAGAGAAAAACCTCTCTGTGGTAAGCTCTTCCCTGGGGATGCCTTTTACTTTGAAACTAACAGCTGTGCTTTGCCCCTCCCAAGGGTAAACCTCATCAGATGCTCCCTTAGTTAAGTGTACCTAAGGACAAATTAACAACAAATACTTGTACAGCTATTAATGGGCAACTTGATGCTCTGTGTCCACTAATCCTGATGGTATGCACAGCGTGTGTATTCCATGGGGAATAATTCCATGGGTAGGAATGAATACAAGTTGGAAACTTGGTTGGAAATCTCTCCTCAAGAAGTCCAAGTTTGGGTTGGTCATGTTTGAGGTGCTTTTCTTCGAGGGAAATACTTTAAGAGAAGAATTCATGCAACATGGGGAAATGAGGGGGATTTGTTTTGGTGCTGTTATCCATGTCCTGTGTGGATGTTGGGAATCGTGGGCCCCTGCAAGGTGGTCAGGTGCACCACAGCTACTTAGTCTCAAGTTCAAGGGGAGGTGTTGCACTTCAACTGTGAAATAGTTCCAAGAGGAAAAACTTTCCTTGCAAGCTGGGAAAGAAATGAGGTGGCTCTTAAGAGTAATGCAGTGTTTGGGGGAGCTGCTTTGCACTGCTGTGTGCTGGTATCTCCTGATTGCTCTTTGAGAACAGGAGGCTGCCAGGCTTTCAGTTGCACTTCAGACCCTTCTGCTGTGTCAATCCCTTCTGCCTTTGTTTCCCCAGAGGGCTATAAGTGAGTGCAGATCTCTGCCTCTTGCTGTGGTTGGCACTCACCTGTTGCAGGCCATTAAAGCTGGCTTCCCTGTCAGCCTGGAGCGAGCAGGATTGACTCCTGAAGTTCAGCAGATCATTACTGATGTGATCCGTAATCCCCCTGTCGACTCAGGTGAGTCCTGTGGGGAAGACTGAGGCATCCCTCTTAAATCTGTATTTACTCAAACGTTTGTGAAAAAAAAAAAAAATCAGCCTGACAGAGTATTTCTGTAAGTACCAGCATCCTCAGAAAACACACTGGGAATTTATCCCATGATCTAAGAGTCAAACCCATACTGTGTTTTATTTTCATATCTTTTCTGTGCCTTAATCCATCCTGTGCTTTAATAAGGGATATGACCAATGTGTGTTATAGCTTAACTGAATAAGGGCCAAGAAACTTAAAAGCCAATCAATATTGTATGTATTTTTTTTCCAAGACACTACCAAAATTCAAGTAATTAGAAAACTTGTCCCTGCAAATATTGAGCTGTATCTCATCAAGATGATGATTGCACTATTGGAGAAAGAGGACAGAAACAAGTCTCAGGATGGCTTAGGCATCAAAAGGAGGCTGGTGTGGCCAGAAGTACAACAGGAAAAAACAGAAGCAGACCAAGCAAGCAGGGAAGGTGCCTTGTGGAATAAAACACAGGTTAGTGAAAGAAGGTATAAAACTGTTGTTTTGTCAAATGTGTGTTCTCTGTAGGAGCGGACTAACAGTCCTGTTTTGTTGTTACTCTTTATAGCAGTGCTTAAATCTGTTTCCCAATCCATCTCTCAGTTTTGAGTAGAACTGCCTCTTTCTCCTCAGAGGAGTGCTCAGAGCAGAAACAGAGGTTTCTTTTTGGAAAACTATTGACCGAGGGAGAGGTCAGACCTGTGCAGCTTAGCTGGGATTTGTCACACACATGCTAACTTCTTCCCAGTTTGAAAACTTGGATGAGTTGGATCCCTTATAGCCACCAAATCCAGGCTGTGCCCTTGCCTTGCTTCTGTACATTAGTGCCTGATCTGGGAAAGTAGATTCTCCTGCTATGCAGAAAGCTGAAAAATGGAGCGGATGAAAAAGCCAAAGGCAATGCCAGCCAGCAATGTCTCGGTCTTTAGATTCCTCTGTTGCTTAAAACTGCTGGACATAGCCCTGAGAATGAGTGTCATGCCATAAGCCTCATTCTCTGGGTCAGATCTTGGGAAATAAGGAGCCCTTTGAGAAGGTCCAGGATAGTCTGAGCTCTCCACTGGCCTCAACTGTCCCCAAGTCCCAGTTGAGCACCTTATACAAAGGGTACCCTGCACTGAGTGGCTCCTGGTGGGAATAGTAAAAACAAATACCCAGCTCTGAATCCTTCTGCTGCCTGTGCTGGGATCTCATGTTCCTTACAGGTTTTTGGGCTGACTAGCTCAAGCAATTTTTCAAGCCTTGCCATTTTGCCAAATTGATTTTTCTTGCATCCCTGAGTGCTGTTTTGTTTCTACAATGTCTGTGTCTGAGCCTTCTCTTTCCTGCAGTTGACCTCCTGGCAGTTGAATTGCCTGAGCTCCAATCATGCTTTTTCCTGCTCCTGTTAGCTCCTGGAGCTAATAACAGGAATGACATGCCACTAGTAATCAAATTAATATTATACAAATGAGTGGAGTGTAAATCCAAAAGCTAATCCAGTCTTTATTTACTTCTCCTTCAGAAGATACCCTGGTTGTAATAATTCCCTGTAGCAAGCAGCTTTTAAATCTGTTAATGGATGTTCTTGGGCATTGCTGCTGCTTTTGCAGGGTAATGGGATCAATCCAGCATCCAAGGAAGGAGCAGAGAAAACCCATCTGCACGTGGTGCCATTGCCTTCAGGAAATAGATGTGCTTATTCTAATAAAGAATGTGATAGCCTTGCCATTTGTGTATTTTGGTAACACAGGAATGTGTGGCTGTTCCCACCTGTGACCACTGCAATTGTATAAGAAAAATGTTAATATCTCTGTGCCCACTGTGCTGTTTTAAATGGACACTTTGGCTGTAAAAACACATTTGAAAACAAACACTTATGAGCCAGAAGCAAGTATTTGAAGTTCTCAGAGCCTTAGGGAGGGAGAATGTGTTTTGTCCACTAAAAAAAAGCAAGGCCCAAGTACAAGTTCCAGTTCCTGTGTATTTGAAATGGATGAACTTCAGTTGCTCAAATTTTATTGTGGTGAAATGGATAAGAAAGATCAGAAAAAGTCCCTGAGCTAGTTGAACAGAGTTGTTTTGGAACTCTGTTTATAACTGGACTCGCTGAATTCCAGAAAGCAACTGCTGCACATTGTTAATGCTGTGACACGATTAACGTAAGTGCCTCCTTTCTGTCCCTGGGAAGGCTGCAGGGACTGTGGATGGCAGAGGGGCAGCAGACCCCCCGAAGTCCAGCACCCTGACCTCCTCCAGGCAGCCTGCCCTCCCTCCTGAGCAGGATCAACTGTTTGCTGACTCCCTGGCCAAGGTGAGACTACCTTTAGCTCAGCCCACACCTGCAGCTGTGGGTGTGCATCTCCAACAAACCAAATTGCCTGCTTCTGCCTGGTTTTTCTGACTGTACCTAAAGTCTGGTTTGCCAGCCCCTTCTCACATTGCTATCCTTGATGCAGTGATGCCTTGTTGCTCTTATGGCCCTGCCTGTATATCCCACTTGGCCAGCAACAGCCTGCCCTAGAAATTGTTTTTTCCCCACTACATCATGTCAGCCACCTCGGGGCAGATGCTTCCAACATTGGAAGGGGACATTTGGTTCCTTTTTTCCCTTTCAGGTGCAGGGTCCTGAGACTGCTGCTCACGTGTAGAGTTTTTGCAGGGGTGTCTATGTAAACACAAGTTGTGTGAGCAGACATGAGTGGCCTTGTGTCTCTGACCATCACTTGCTCTGCTCCTTGCTTCACTTTGAAGCTGGATATTGCTGCGAGTGCAAGAGTTGTGAGAGTTGGATTCTTAAATCCAACCCCTCATTCAAGTAAGTGAGGGACTAAGTGAGACAAAACCCTTCCAGGAGTAACTTAGATTCTATCTCCAGGAAGAGAACTGTGTAAATGAGCCGGCCTGTAAATGTGTCTCCCCTGTTTCTTCATTTCCTTCCAGAACTCTCATCTGCCTCCGAAGAGGAAGGTGCCAGAATGGTTTGGAACCTCAGCAGCAACCCTTCTACCCGTAACCCAGACCAAGAAAAGCAAAACAGAAAGCAGAAAAGGGATTTTCAGCTGAACATGAAAACCGTGTTAGTCTTTCTTCTTCCTGCCACGACTGCTGCATTACAGCGCCTTTAAACGCCAAAATGTTTTTTTTTTTTTACTTATCCTTTTTCACTGTGTGAAATCTGACAATAATTAAAATATATATATAAATACGTTCGGTGTGTGAAGGGGTGGGTTAATGGCGGGCCGGGCCCTTTCGCGTTGCCATGGCGACGCCCCGCCCACTTCCGGGGCGGCGCGCGCAGGGGCTGCCGGGAGCGGCATGGCCCGCTAGGCGGCGGCGGCGGCGCGCGCGGGTGAGGGGGGGGGCGCCCTGAGGGGACCCGGGGAGGGGGGACAGCGACAAAAATTGGGACACCGACAGAGATTGGGACACCCGCGGGGGTGTGAGGGGGCGGCTCCCGCAGCCCCCTGCTGCCGGGTTGCTGGCCGCTGGCACTTTGTCCGTCCCCC
>VWZF01006221.1:1406-44864 GCA_013396755.1 Sclerurus mexicanus | reverse complement strand
GGCGGTGCCAAGGCCGCTGTGGGCCAGTTCGCCTTCTCCGTCCGCGGGGAGAGGGAGGGTGCTCCGGCGCCTTAACCCTCTGCTTTAAGTGCGCACGGAGGGAGAGGGGCGCGCAAACTGGGAATAAACAGCCCCCTTAAGGCTCCTGAGGGCGGTGGGTGGCGGCGCCGGGCCTGGCGCGGCCCCAGGAGCGTGGTGGCCTTCATGGGCTGCCCTGTGCAGGCCGCTCGGGGGGCTCAGTGATCCCACTGTGCGTCCCTCCCAGCCCGGCGTGTGCTGTGGTGAAATCCCTCACCAAATGCCCCGCTGACCCGGCGCCCTGCCTCTCGCCCCTCTGCCGGCAGAGCCATGGATCCCAGCCTGCTGAGGGAGCGGGAGCTCTTCAAGAAGAGAGCCCTCTCCACGCCGGCCGTAGAGAAGCGCCCGGCGCTGTCCTCGGACTCGTCGGCCTCCAAGAAGAAGAAAGCCAAGGTAGAGCAAGGGGGCTCCTCCAGCTCGAAACAAAACACAGGTGGGTGAGTCTCCTGTGTGTCCCGCTGCCTGCCGCTAAGCCGTGGTTTGTTAATGTGAATGACACTGTATCCGTGAGTTTTTCTGGTGGGTGTTGTCATTCTTTCTCTTGAATGAGTACTCTCAGTTAAGAGATTCGCTTGCACAGTGTAGAAAAACGCATTCCCTATCCTTGAATATGTGTTAAACCTCATCCTGTGGATTGTTTGCTGTTATCCCACTGGGCGAATTGCTGCTGCCAAAAAAGTAATTCACGTGAAGATGGGCTTTGGTTTGTGGATTTCGATGCTTGCTGGGCAAGCAGTGACAGTGACTTCATTCATTTTCTCTGTCTTTGCCACGTTGGACAGGGCCTGGAGCAACCTGGTCTGGTGGAAAGTGTCCCTGCCCATGGCAAGGGGTTGGAACTAGATGATCTTTTAAGGTCTCTTCCATAGTTATTTCTGCCAAGAGAGCAGCTAAACATTTAGTGAGCAGTAAGTTGAGGGGTGTCCACATACGAGGTGGATTTTGTAAGGTACGCCTTGTCTGGCTTGTATGTTGTAATTAGCAGTTGTCCTTGTTTTAACTGGCATCTAAACTTTGATCGTGAGCACCAGGGCTTCCAGAGGTTTCTGCCTGCCTTGCTCAGGAATTGTGTGGTTTCCTTGGGATGGTGACACTGGTGATGCATGTCTCAGTATCAAATAAGCAGTTAATAAAGCAACACCAAAATAGTGGGAGCGTATGGAAAGTGCACCACTGGGGAGAGAATTTGCTCTGAAAGCAGTGATAGTTCTGGAATGCATTGTAAAGGTCAGATCAAGTGTGAGGAGCTACTAAAAACACAAAATACTCTGTGGTAAAAACTCAATCCATGCTAATATTTCAAATTATACCACACGTGGCTCTCTCCTAAACTCCACAAGAAACAACAGAACTAAAAACAACTGAGAAAAAAGTAGAGGAGTGAAGTGCCTCTGTCTGAGGGGAAGAGCAGGGAGTTGTATCTGCAGCTTCTTGGGCACCGAATAAAGTTATCAGGCAGGCATTCTGAAATAAATCAAGGGGCGCCAGTGTTCTGTCCATCTCTTTGCCACACTCTCCTCTCCAAATAAAATAAAGTTCTGTGTACAATATCCTAAGTTGCATCTCCTGCCTGAGAGCAGTTAGCGGGGAAAAAGTGATGGGGAGGCATGAAGAGGGTGGAGGGTTCAAATGTGAGTCTGATCTGGAGGATTTGAGCAGATGAAGTAGGTTTCATCTCTTTTCTGTGGTTTTGTGGGCTGAGAGTTTCTTTAAGTGCTTTTGCGCTGTCAGACAATGAGCTGACACAAACAGGGACACAGTGTGGCTGGGAGGAGATACACTTGATCTTCTGTCTGCTGGCTTCCTTCCAGACAGCATCAGAAAGGTTGCAGGGTTTCTAACAGGTTTTTATGTTGCAGAGGCAGAATCCTTTGCCTCAAAACCCGCTTTTTATTTGAATTGTCCGATTGGCAGGTGCCTGTCAGGATACGTGGGTGTCAAAGGTGGGTCTGGGGAGGTGGAGTAAAAGCCTGATGTTGAAGAATCCCTGTCCCACCGCCCCAAAGAAATTAAAATTAAGATGATCAGCCCTAGTGTTGCTGTGTAATGACCACAAAGATGATAAATGTGTGCTTGCATGTTGGCATTGATACGTAACGCCCACAGGTCCTGCCTGGTTCAGTGATTCTGTGACTCAGAGAACCTGCCCTTGTCACTTTTGGGGGGAGGAGAGGTGTGGAGATCACGCTAATCTTCAGATGACTGTGTAGCTAAATCTGTCTCCGTTGTGAAGACTGGCTCTAAGCTTCCCACTGTTACTACAGTGATTACTATCTAGTGATTACTATCGTTATTTCAAGTCATTGTTCCAACAAGTTACTTGAAAAAATTCAAAACTACCTTGCTTATTCGGAATAGTAACTGAAAAATAAACAAAATAGATCAAATATGTTTGTTTCCTTTTATTAATGAATAGTAAGTCATGGCTGTGGTCTTAGTCTTTATCTTAAGACCTCTGTCTTGGTGGTCTTTGCCAACAGTAGTCAAGAGCCAAAATCTCCAGGGGCTGTTTCATGGGAAAGAGTCATCCTGAGTCTCTAGGGCTGTGCAAGGGGAGACCTTTGTCATCTGTTCCTTGTGCAGACACCCGTTCACCTTTGTAGACCTGTGAAATAAATAGCTGGAACGAGTCCCAAGACGTGTCATTCCATGTGCTTCTCAGGAAGGCATAAGAACGTGCTGCCAGCACAGCAGAAGCCAACCGTGTTGCTTCCTGCACGCTGCCTTCTTGTGTGCAGCCACGGTGGGCGTCCTGTGGGAATGCTGCAAGCGTCCACAGCGTTTTCTTTCAGGAAAGAGACATGTTAACTAATACAGAGTATCCCGATGGCTGCTCTGGCCTCTCTTGAGCAGGACACCGGTCTTTCCAGGCTGATGCTGTCACATGCAGCAGAAGGTCATCATTACCACCATGGACATTATCTTCATCTTATGTCTCGGTGTGAATGCTAAATTATCTTGTTCTTGGGGCATCAGCTTCCATTCATTGTGCTTGTGGTTTGATTTTTGTTCTCTGCACGTGGGGCTGGTTCTGGCAAAGCATCACTGTCAGAAGCATGTCTGAGAGGAATGGTTGCAGCAGTCACTGTGTTGGTTTGTGACTGCAGAAGGGAGTTTGCTTCTCCAGATGAATCACTGGACTAGCCGTGCTGGGTCAAAGTGCCCTGGGTGTCTTGTGACTCCATCTCACCAATCAGGAGCAGCAGGGGCCAATTAGCAAGTCTTCCATTGTGTCCGGATCTTCTGGAGCTTAGGCATACTCAACCTGAGAGAGGGAGTTGATATATTAACAAGAAAGAGAGATAATTATAGGTACTGGCCATAGCACAAAGGTGTTTCAGACGTGGATGGACTGTGAGGTCACTTTTTTAGGGGGATTTATGTGGGTTTTGTTTCCCTCATGACAGGAATGTTACTTGGTGTCAGACTCCCTGTAGTGCTGTGGTTGCCACAAAGGCAGCAGTCTTGGGGCAGAGGACTGTCCCTGTTTCTCCTCAGCAGTGGTACCACTACAGTAGGGTTTTGTGGAAAGGGACAGATATTCTGAAGGTAGTTGATTGCTCAGATCTCGACACCCAGAAATTGTTGACCAGGTTCAGTATGAAATAAGGGGAGAGCGGTTCTCTGGAACTGGAGAAGAGGAGGGAGAAAGGGTCAAACTGCCACAGGAGGTTAGAAAAGACGGTTTTAGGGATATGTTTCATGTTGGCTTAATTTTTCTCCCACCACTGTCTCTTCTAAAAGCGAGAAACCCATAATAAAAATTGCAGCCAAAGGCAGGAATTTACTCAATCCTGTCCTATCTGAGGGGTCTCTTGCTATTCAACCCTTGTCTCTCCTTTCTTCTCACCCCTTGTCTGTCTGTCCTGTCTCTGTGCAGTTGCCTCTATGGGACAACACTGCTGTGTCTTTGCACTGTGCGTGATCAGATTGTTGAGCATTTTTATAAACGTTTTCTCCAGTTAAGCAACACAGTTTTATGCACATTAGGCCACATTTGTTCAGTCAGGTAGACAAAATTCTATGCTAGTCACTCAAAATAAACAGCAAAAGTTCATTTAAAAACAAAAATCTTTTCTTCCCCCGTAACACTGCAACAGATTGTCCTTCTGCTAAACACTTGGAAAGCCTTTGCCAATTGTTCCAGTTCACATCCAAGAGATAAAATTACAACCATTGCTGTTATATTTAAGACCACGACAAAAAAGCACGTGACTTGCTCATTTGTAAGGTACAAGAGGCTTCATTCCAGGTGTCAAATGTTGTCCTAATGCTGGTGCTCAGTCCTTCCTACACCACCTCTGTTTCACGCTTCCTGAAGCTGTTCATCATGGCTCTGACAGGGTTGGGTTCGTTCTCCAGGTCTTTCACAGTTTTGTTTTTCACACAGCAGCAACAGTCCAGCAGTTCATAGAGGAAAGCCAGCACCACCAGAGAAACTACAGTGAAGATGAATATGATCAGGATAACAAAGCAGGCAGTGTTCCAGTTGTCATGGAAAGGGTAAATTTTTTGCACCTGAAAGCCCAGATATTGGGAAATGGATGTAGTCTCATTCCAGTGAGTGCTGTTGAGGGTTGCCATTCTTGAGGAGTTGTCTTAAGGTGCTCCCTGTCACAGTCTTGGGGGCTGAAACACAAACAAGCTGTTAAGGACTCTATTGATCAAGGACATGCTGTGATTTTCCTCACAAACTGTCAGAGCTTCAGCTCAGACTAAGTCCTCTCACCTCCTACAACCATGGATTGTTGCATACTTATATTTGCTCACGAAAGTATCAAACTCCAAATGTACAACTCTGTGATTGGTCTGGAACATTTATTTTGACACTGTCTGGTCTATGCAGGCATCACATAGTGTCAGTTATTCAGGAATGAGAGAGCTTGGCTTCTTTATTTCGACTCTGTGCACAAACAGGAAGGTTTTACAGATAATATCCAAGGTGTACAGTGGTTTCAGCCGCTGGTAATCCCGTTCGTGGTGCCATGGTCATTGGGATATATAGCAAGGAAAACCCAAGCCTTTCTGAGGAGTTCTGATTTCTTATTTTCAGCTCTGCTTAAGTGCTGGGAAGGGAATGTCTCCCTGGCTCCAGTGCTGTCTCTTTGCAAGAGAAGCTGCTTTGGGCTTTGGGGAGAGATGAAGCAGAAGTTGGCTTTGGTTTATACTGTCCAAGGAGCCACAGTAACTCCTAATTCCCTGTCATGGAGTGCTGTAGGACAGCATAATAACCTTTGAATCCCTCAGACAATTTAAAACTGGGTGTGGGAGAAGGACATCGAGGCAGATCTCCATATTTCCTGGAGGAAATAGCAAGGAGTTTTGCTGGTGATGGTGTCTGCTAAAGCAGCTGACTTAAAGCAATCTAAGCACCTGTCCTCATTTCTGTGAAATTATTGAAGAAAAAAAAAGGATTCAGTGAAAACCAGGATGGTGCAGCCAAACCAGCTTGCAGTCTGTGTGTTATTTTTATCATTCAAATATTGTGCATTTTATTCTTTATCCTTCTGTCTTTAATGGATTTAAATTGAAACAGAACACCTTTGTGTTTGGGAAGATACCTGGCATTAGCATTCCATGTAGACATTTACTGGAGCAGTTGCAGTAACTTACTGTTTCCTCTGTTAAATCTGTAACTTAATACACAAATTAGTAATTGAATATACAAAGTATGTCTGGGGTGGGTAGGATTAATTAAGCCGTTTGTTGGTGGTTTTTTCTTAAACAGGAGTTTACAGAGCAAATCCAAGCTAAAAATGCTCCTGAGTTGAGTCAGGTCCTGGCTTTGAGAGCGTGGCTTGATTTGGTCACAGTCTGGGGAGGAAACTCAGCCGACTTGTTTGGGGCTAAAAGTCAGGAGGGTGTTTGAAGGGGTGGCCTGAAGACTTAATTGAAAATCTTGGAGAGATTGAGAGCGGGCTGAATAAAAGGATTTGGAGTCCCCTTTGAGGAGTAATTAAAATAAGTAGGATTTAATTGTGTGTTTTAAATGGCAAGAGGATATCCTTGGGAAAGAAAGCAGTTTTGAACTTTGTAAACAGATTTCTAGGACTGAGGGTTTTGCTGGCATCTGTTACACGTAAGTTTGCTCGCTCTGTAAACACACAGGCACAAAAATGAACTGTTCCTGTGATGCAGAATTTAGTATTTTTAGTATTTTTTGCCGTCTTGAGCACAGAATGGCTGGCCAGGCACAGTGCAGCATCCAGCCCCTTCCCACTCCACAAGCCACCATTAGGACACATTCATCTTTATTCCAGGAGGTAGAATTGAATGCCTTGCAGGTTTGTACTCCTTGAGGATGATGATGATTTCCTTAGATTTGAATAAAGCAAGGTAGGTAAAGATCAGCTACTTGTAGCTGTAATTATTAAAACACGAGGCTGAAGTAGCCATTGCCGGGTGTTCAGAATTACCACAGCACTAAGGTTAATGTCCTTGAAAGCTGTCAAAAATGGGCTGTTTTCCTGCAGTTTTACTTATTTTGTAACAGCACAACTCAAAATCATAACATCAGCCAGTCTGATTTGAAATCAAGTCCAGCTATTATATGTATCCAAGATGCAGTGAGTTAAATATTTAATAAACTGGCTCCTCTAATATCTGTACCAGGTTTTAATTTAAAAGCATTACCATCTTTAGGCACTGCAAAGCAGCAGCTTTATTTGAAACCATATTCATGGAGCAGAGGGAAATGACTGGCAAAAAAATCCTTTTAATGCAGTACTGGGGAAGCCCTGTTTAAGCAACCAATGAATAGACATCTTGGGGTAAAAGCATTTACAGATCTCAGATGGATTCTTGTGTCCGTGGCTGCTCTGACATTCCAAAGATAAAACATGCAAGGGGATTTTCTCCCCGCCACATTTCTAGAACAGGTTTCTCACACATCCACGCACACAGATCTCCTTTAGGCAGCCTGATTTATGGAATACCCCCTGGGAGGTAACATTTCTCACATTTCAGGCTGAGCTGTCTTTGTTTTAAAGAAAACCCTCTCACTGTCGTTTCTGTAAAAACATATAGAATCGATCACAGGGAACGTGAGGCTGCAGGAAACAAGCCACCTCCCCTGCAAGGATGAAATCCATTTTGTTTACTGAATCTTGGCTTTTGGCGTTAGCTTTGCTGTAAGATGGAGTGGTCATCAATTTTCCATTAGTGCACAGATGGTGAAAGTGCTTGTCTGACCGTGCAAGACAAGCCCCTCCGCGTTCAGCGGGACAAACCCCGCTCGACCGAGAGAAAAATCATCCAGATTCCAAGGAGCTTTTACAGGTTCGTAGCTTACAGGCATATTTTCTTTCAGTAATCAAGATAAACCTAAGAGAATGTTATAAAATGATACACACCTACCTCTCGTGTGAAAGGATGCTGAGAGAGCGCCGTTCTGGTCCCTTTTTTTAGTGCAGCCTATGGCACAGCTAAGATGGAGCTTTCCTACCATTGGCCAGAGCACGCTGCTGCTGACAACTTCCTTTGTGCTCATTTGCATCAAGCCCTCAACCCCAGGAGTAAATCATTCATAAATACGGCTCTTACTGTCCAGAATAAGGAAAAGCCCTCCCCGGCCTCGGTTTTGGGATGGGATGAGCTCGTTAGCAGAGGAGCGCACTGGGAGTGCAGCGGTGGCCACGACCCTGCTTTGCTTTGTGCTGCAATCAGCCGTCAGACCGTGACGTTTGAAGTGTTCATATCTGCAGATTTCCAGCCTCCCTGTGTGCTCAGATTCCCCTGTCACGAACTGCAGCAGGCTGTAGGCAGGCAGATTAAACGAGATAATCTTCCTGATTCATTTGACAGAATAAAAACATTGTGCCTCTGAATGTATTTTGGTCACTTCTTTGTCTGAAGTTACACATAGGGGGTTTTTTATTCATTTATAAAATATCCCGCATAGACATTAATTTTTAATGTTAGAAAGGAACCCTGTAGGGGAAAATCCCTACGGGCTGTATTTTCAGAGGAAGCTGGCTTTTGTTTTTCTCCCTTTTTTCAGTCTTAATTTAGTAACCAGAATAAAATGTTCTTCGGCAGCTGGGGTTACACTGATTCCTCTACATTAATTTTAGAATTTTGGTGCTGTGTAAAGCCTCTAAGACTATATCATGTAACAGCTTCAGGATTCTGGTTTTTTCTCGCCCTCCACTGATTTTTCCACAGAAATAATAGGAGCTCATTATCTTTGAGATATCTGTTGTCCTGTCAAACGTGCTTAGAAATCACCAGCGGATTAAAAAATCCCCGTGGTGACAAAGAGTAGGTGTTCTTTTTCTGGAGTAGCTGGAATTCCAAAAAGCTGTTGCCATTAGATTTGAGCAGCCTTGTGCTGGTAATGGCCCTGTGGCTTGTGATAGTGGTTTGTGGGTATTTGTGTTTAATTTACTGTGCTAAAAGCTGAAGTTAATGAAATGGCCGTTAACAGCCCTGCAAGAATTTTTGAAACAAGGTGGTAAAGACAGAACCAGATTTGGAAACAGAGGGGATTCTGAGTTGTTGTTCAAGTGGTGCAACACACCAGGTTGAATTGTTTTGAATTTACAGGAGTCTGTTTAATAAATTTCTCAACTGGAGCTACTTTAAACAATAAATAAAAAATAAAAGTCACAGCCTTCCTTTGCCTGCTGGGTAACCACTGAATGCCTTCTGGGAAGAAGGGAAACTTTCTGCCCCCCGTCTCAGCCCTTGGTAGAGCAAATGCAGTGAGTGCATTATTTCAGCATGGATGAATGTAGTGTAAATGATTATGGGATGTTAAGCTACCGAATTAAACATGTTCTCATATGGTCATAAAACTACAGTCACTTGCTGCTTTCTTAAAGGTCAAGTCCCAGTAGCTTTTTATTTGTGGAGCTCTGCTCTGAAATGTTCCAGAGCCGTGTCCACCCACTCTGGGTCTGGATCAACATGTGTGCTAGGCCAGAGTCCTGAGGGTGCCTCCTCCTGCCACACACCTTTCTGTTCAGAGATGTCGTTCGGAAACCTTCTGGAAGTTGAGTGAGAAAGAGGTGGAGCTCTGAGCCAGCGGGGTGGTTTCGAAGCATCATTAAAGTGTTTGTTTTCTCCCTTTGCAGATCACAGCAATGGATCATTTAACTTGAAAGCCCTTTCAGGAGGCTCCGGCTACAAGTTTGGAGTCCTTGCTAAAATAGTGAATTATATGAAGGTATGGTGTTTTGGTGTAAAATTATCATGTTTTTAAATACTTTGGTTGTTTATTCTCCTGTGGTAGCTGAAAGATGCTGAATATTTCAAACTCCAAAATTCTTTTGCTGCAAGAGTGAGAATTTCAAGGGACTGCTTGTTAAATTCAAAATGCTGTCAATAAATGAAATAGTCAGCATGTTGCTCCATTACGGAAATCCTAATTGTCCCAGGTCACTTTACAACCAGGGTAATGGGTTTGATTTGCAGGAATTGCAAGCTGCTGTCCGCTTTTAGGATTCATGACCTATTGATCAAGATGAACATGTAATTTGGTGCCGGTTTTAGTTACTTGATGATAATTGAGTTGCTGAGTAAAGCCAGTACAGAACTCTAATAGATCCCGTTTGCCTTTCCAGACTCGGCACCAGCGGGGTGATACACATCCCTTAACACTCGAAGAGATTTTGGATGAAACACAGCATTTAGATATTGGACTCAAGCAGAAACAATGGTTAATGAGCGAGGTAAAGAAAATGTATGTTTAGGTTTTAATTGAAAGGTTAAGATAAGCCTGAATTATACACATTTACTTCATTTCAGGCTCCATAAATATGTAATCCCTCCTTAAGAAACTACATTGATTCACATGTTTGTCTGTCTTGTACCTCTCCTTGTAGTAAAACTAGGATGGTTTTAACTAATACAGACTGTAGCATTCCTTTGTTCTGGGGAACAGACACCTCCACTCTGGCAGTGTTGTTTGTGAGGGAAGCTTGACTGTGCTGAAGTCTTCCAACAAGTAGCTCCAGGTTGCTTCCAAAATGAACTAGAATAGCAAAATGGAACAAAAAAAGCTCCTCTCAAGAAACGTGTATAAAATTATCACTGGTTTTTTGCCAGATGAGAAAAGGTGAACAAATAACCCTGCAGCACCAAAGCTGGGTGCCTTCTCTGTGTTGTGGTGAATTGTGCCTAGGCTGGTGGATCTAGGATCCAAGGATTTAAAATCCTCTTAAACTCAAGCCTCCAACCTGGCAGCTGTAACGTGTCTGACACGCTCAAAAACACACAAGAAAAAGTAATAAGCGTGTGCACATTTTCAGAGTTTAAAATTTCTGTCCCCCGTTACAGGCTCTAGTCAACAATCCGAAAATAGAAGTTGTGGATGGGAAGTATGCTTTCAAACCCAAGTACAACTTGAAAGACAAAAAGGCTCTGCTCAGGCTCTTGGACAAGCACGACCAGCGAGGGCTGGGAGGAATCCTTTTGGAAGACATCGAGGAAGGGCTGCCCAATGCACAAAAAGCTATAAAGGTGAGGAGCACATGCAGTTCAGCCACCCATTCCAATTTGCTTCCCAGGCAGTTATTTTGCGTCTTCCCTAGCTTGTTGTGCTTTTTGTAGCACAAGATCTGTGTCTGTTGTTAGAGTTTGGAGACCTTATGCTTGGAAATGATTTTGAGTTGCTCTTTCACATTTGTTTTCGAGGCTTTAGGGGACCAGATCATCTTTGTTAATCGCCCTGATAAGAAGAAAATTCTGTTCTACAATGACAAGAGCTGTCACTTTGCTGTGGATGAAGGTAGGTGTTGGTTTATTTAGGTTTCCATGATAGTTGATCTGAGCTCGTCTGAAGCACCTCTATGTGTAAGCAGTCTTCAGGTGTGGCAGTCTCCTAAGGTGCTAATGAAATATTAGGTGTATCCAGATGTCAGGAGGATGTTTATGTTATCTCAGGGCCACCAAAACACTGCACTGAGTCCAGGGGTAGTATCCTCTGGTTTATGATGGATACATTGGAACGTGGCATCAGGAATCCAACAACTGTTTTCAAGTACAGCAATATATAAGACTAAAAACCACCTGACTGACTAAAATGGTATCTAATGTTTTGCTGTGTGAAGGACAGCCAAAAAAACCCAAAAGAATGGGTGGTGGATGCAAGTTTTCTGTTGTTTTATTTTTTAAAGCTTTTTTAACCATGTGCCTTTTATTGGTGAATGTGGGGAGAAGCCACTAATGGAACAGAAGGAGAAAGCAAAGAGGGAGGAGACGTGAGCAAAATTCCTGAGAAGGGTTAGTTTACAGCTGGGAGGAGAGCACAGATGTGAGGTGGTGCTGCTGCCCAGAGCTGGAGTGTATTTGGGACTTCACACGTTCAGCGTGTGTTTTCTGTGTCACAAATAGTGGCAAAATCCTCTGGTGCAATCTTGTGCACATAACTTATTTACAGGAATCAGAGTGTGTTCCAATAATGACATTTGTGCCAAAATCAGATGCCTGTAGGTGCAGAAAGGAGGGGGCAATCTGTGTTGGAAGATCTTTCTTTCAATGACTTAACAACACTGGACAATTTTTTTTTATTAAGGTATTGTTTTGTAACATGCCACATGAAGCCATTGCATCATGTAACACTACATTATAGTTAAAAAAAAGAGTTCCGATGCAAACTTGAACTGCTCTACTTACAGGACCAAATAGAGAAAACATAAAGCTCTTTATTTCTTTGGCTAGTTTGGAGAGATTCCTTATTTTCAGTAGATTTAAGCAACTGGAGATGTGTATCATTAACTTATTTATGTAGCACACTTGTACTCTCAGTAATAACAACTTTTTTCCACAAAGATAATTAAGTAGATGTGACATCTCTAGCATTTAAAAATATAAAAAAGTGTTTCAAAATACTGAACTGAATCTCTTTAAATGGTAATTTCTGTCTTTTCTTGGTAGCAGCAGTGGAACCATATGTGAAATGCAGAATGCATTCAGTGGGGAATTTCTGACTCCCAAGAGCTTAGGAGTCTACCACGAACACTGCCATCCTGTTCTGGTAGTGCCTCTTCAGTCCATCAGCCCACAGATTTGGGGGTCGATGTGAAGGTGGCCAAAACGTTTAGAAATCAGTGCTTTTGGCGGCCTCAGGTTGTCTCACAGTCATGATTGCCGAATGTTTCTTGTGTAGATTTTCCAGATATCTGGAACACAACCATCCTTGTTTAGGAACAAGCAGTGGAGGTTATTGCTGTGAGAGGGAGGAAAAGGTTAAAAAACCCTTTAAAACTCCTTGAAACAAAGTATTCAAGCCGTTTGTTTCAACCTCTTGCTGAAGCCAGACATTTAAGCCTGCGGTGTGAGTCACGAAGGGATCCAGCGTGCAGCGTTTGGAGTTCAAGGTGGCTCTGCTTCCTTTTATCCGCAGGTGGCAGCAGCTTCCCATCTGATCCAGAAGTGATGTGCTGTTGTTCTGTTCTTGCTGGTTTTGTTTTGATGCTTTGTTCGGAGAGGGGGCAGGAATACTTTCTCTTTTTGTGAATACTGTGATCCACCCGGGTTAAAATATCCCTGAGTAGGTTCACTTTTTGCAGCTGGAACAGGTCCTTTTTCCAAACGTGTTATCCCGTGAGGAAGGAAACCCATCCTTCCTGAGCAGTTCTGCTTTAGGATTCTTTCCAGAGCACCAGAAGGGTGTCTCTAAGGGAGTCACTGGCAGAATTGCCCGTGTGCAGGATGAGTTATGACACGTCTCTGCCTTAGCAGTGCTGTTGCAGCTCATTATCTCTGGCAACGTTAAAATGAGCTTTTTAGAAGGCTGCAAAATAAGCCTTGAAGTGTTGGCAGACTCTTTGATCTAGCAGCCGATGACAGTTCAAAATATGTTTCCAGTTTAATGTTTATCCTTAGAAAAAAGGGCTCTGTGCTCCTCGGTGCGTGGTGCTGCCGTATGACAGTGCAGTTCAGAGCGTGTGTTGGCCGGGATTAATATCCTTGCAAAGTTGGGCATGCTCTCCTACCGCTCTCTGAGCTCCATCAGCAGGGAAAGGGAAGCCGCGGGGCAATTTGGATCTCGTTGCCTGGAGTGGTGGGAGGAACTGCTTTCTGGCAGTGCTTGCCTCTGCCCCCTTGATGGCTGAACAAGCTTTTCTTTCTCCCCTTGTGAAAATAAATCCCAATGTACCACAGCAGTGGAGCGGTGCCTATATATCGAGATCTCAAGGGTACTGGAGAAGGTTTTAGCAGTAAGGAACGGCTTTTGTTCTTCCTTTTATGTGATTAGCCAAGGAAGGTTCAGATTGCATGTGTTCCTTCTGGACTTCCTGGCTAATTAATCTTCTGTCAGTGGTGTGGAGCTGAAAGCGTTTGTAAAAGCCAGGCCAGATTTCAGGTGCTTCAGCCAAGTCAAGCGCTGCCTTTTTGTGCTGGGGCGAAGCACTTTGCATGTGAACCAGGCTTTCACCCCTGTGCTGAATGCTGAAAGGCCAGTCTGATTGCCTAACTGCTAGAGATGGTATCTGTCCCAGCTGAATGCACTGTAGGAAGTATTTGAATGCTTAAAAAATTCGGATACTTAATTATACGTTTTTTAAATTCTTCGTAAGCACCTTTGAAGAGATTTAGAGAATGGCCAAAGCCTCTTAAATTTAACAGTATAAAAACTGCTTGGGATCGCTGCTGACTTAAGGCTCCGCTGGTCCAGGGGCAGCACAGATTTAAAACATCAAGCACCTTTTCTTTCTGGTATAAATCCAGTGCTGCATTCCCTGGGACTGTTAGGAAGCAAGACTCCATCTTCATCTCTATTCAATTGTTTCTTCCCTTCTACCCTGTTGCTGTCTGTTCTTGTCCTGTGCTTCAGCTTTTCGCTCAGCTCAGTGGAGATTTTTAAGCTGGTTTTAGTCTCTGGCAGATTTTATTACCGGTGTAATATGTCAGTTTATCTCCAAAGCCATCTCAACCTTTCTGCAAGAGCAGGTGAGGCAGTGAGAAGTGCAGGATAAGCTGCTCCAAAGTCACCACGCAGTCATTTACCCATGACTCCGTTCCCCAAATGTAAGCATTTATAGGAAGGAAGTGTCTTAGAGTATAATCGCTCAGGGAACGTCAGTGCAAATTGTTTTCATTTATGAGGCACCTTGTGATGCAGTAAAATTGAGGTAACTGAATACTTGCCCCTTGGAAATTTCAGAAAGAGAAGGTGTTTGCAAAATCTTTGTTATGCTGCCCTCTGCGTGGCTGTGTGTTGGTTCCTGCTGGTCATAACTCTTCGTTGTGAGGCTGTGCATGCAGACATCATGTTGCTGGAGGTGTCTGCAAACATGTAAACTGGATTTTCAATCAGCTCGTGGTCTCATTCCCCCCTCTCATTACTTGAAAGACCAGAATTCAGCTCTCTGGACGTGCAAGGGAGCAGGCTGTGAGTAGTGTTGATTCTGTCAAGCTTCTGAGTTAAAATATTTTAGTGATGAAATTGCAAGGTACTGCATATAGGATTTGTTCCTAACACCTCAGTACTGGGATCACAGCTTTCTGCCTCTTCAGGGGAAGATCTGCACTGGAATCAGGACTTAGAAGCTCTCTGGAAAATGCAAATCTCCTTGAGGATTCACAGCACCTGCCTGGCTTTGGCCAGAAACTCTCGGGAAATTTCTCCCCAGGGGATTTTTTCCAAGCTCTGTCTTGTCAGAGCAGCCTAAGCCATAGGAGGGATTGTCAGCTTGCCTGAACGCAGCCTGCTGCGGGCAGGTGAAGCCTTGCTTTTTTCCTTCCATAGCCATTTTACGCTTAGTCTGGCTGATCTCTAAAATAATTTAGTGGCTCTGATAGAAGAGTCTCTCACTTTTGCCGTGCTGTGATGGTGTAAAAGTCACCAGCAGTTAACAGGACACGGAGAAGGAAAAGTGAATGTGCTCTGCAACCATAATGGCTGCCCTCACCGCAGGAACGTGTGCATCCCAACCTGTTCTCCATGCCTGGCTGGAGCAGGCCAGCATGTGGCGAGCTTTCTGCTCCAACAGCCTGCTTCCCACTCCTCTCTCCAGCTCTGATCTCCCTGTTCCCTGTCCACAGAGCAAAGAGAGACGTTGTTAAAAGATGGATCCGGTATGTCGAAACCTTCCCTAGGAGCTGCCTTCTGTCACTGCTGTCTGCTCTTCAGACACACAGCAAAGGCCAGGGTGACAGCATTTCAGATTCTCCTCAAGGAAATTGGGAGCAATCTCTTCCTATCTCGGGTCAAGGGTATAATTTTTGAGGTGCAGAAGTACCACAGCTACAAATGCAGAGGGTTGTTTCTTGAGAGCTGTAGTTATTGCCTGCTTTTCCCACAGGCTCTCATATTTCAGAGAGGATGTCACAATAATTCAGAGTGTGTATTCCCAAGGTCTAAACTTTCGCTGGCTGATAGGGCATAGTCCTTGGAGACTTAAATCTGACAGGTAATGTGGAAATGGTTCAGTGCCAGCCATCCAGCTGCTCTCTTTCTTCAAGCCTTGCCTTTAGCCCGGTGTCTGATGTTACACAGAGTCGGTTTAGTGATGAGATGATGGATGGGTCTCCCTTTCCTAAATGCACACAGCTCATATGCACTGAAGGGTGGCAGCTCCGTGTGCTTCTCCACCTTTATCCTGTGCTTTTAGTTCCAAACCAGTCCTTCAACACAGAGTATTTCCGTGTTGCTGTGACTCCCCCTTTCCTAGGCACTGAAGTGTTTTAAAGCCCTACATGGAGCTCCAGCATGGGAATAAGATTCTTTTGCAATTGCTGCAATCAAAGCAGTAGTGCTGAAGGAAGCCTGATTTATGAAGGAGTTTTTAAATGGAGTTGCAGAATAGGATACAGTGATTCTGGTGGGGCCAATTAATGGATTAAATTATCTGTATGTAAAGTCCATTTTAGCTTTGCTGTTTTGCTTCTTGGTGACTGTTCCATTCATATTTCTTGGACAGGTTTAAAGAGTGGATATGAAGCTGGAATGATGGCATAACCTCTGCATTACAAGAAATGCAGAACACTGTAGTTAGATATTAACTGTGATCTGCACTTGTGTGCATGCTGATCCTTGAAGAGCTGACCATTTATTTTCTAGTGTTTAATTTTTCACTTCTGTTCCCCAGAAGAATGTAGACCAGTTTAACCTTAAGCACCTATCCTCAGCTTTTTTTTTTCTTCTTTTTTTCCTTTTTTTTTGTTTGTTTTGGTTTTTTTTAGCACCAGGGCATATTTGTCCGTATATCTTGAACTCTAATGGGGAGGCACATCATCTGTGTTTGTAGCAGGATATTATAAATAAGAGTACAGACCTTCTTCACCTCCCGCAGCAGGATGAGGTGAGGGATGATCTGTGATAGCAGGTGCTGCCAGCTATGCCAAAAGCCTGAAAACCCCCTCAGAATGGATGAGCCGACAGAGAATGTCTTGACTACAATGTCAGGCCGTGTATTAAGGGGTCTGCACGTTGATCCTGGGGTTCTCTAGAGCCTCTGTGAGAAACTGGCCAAGCACCATCTCCCTGTAACCAAAAGTGGTGTTTTGACAAGATTTGGTTCTCTTCATAAGTGCTGCATTACCAGAAAACGAACTTTGTTGTTCTTCACCAGTGAAATTCCTTTCTTTTGTTTCCTGGAAAGCTCAAACAGCCTCTTTACTGTTGGCAAGGGGAAGAAAAGAAACACGTGAGACTTGAAGCATGTACATCCATAGAAAAACAAGGTGCATTAGGAGGGGAATGGATCCAAGTGCAGGAACCGAGGTGGTTACGTACCCCTTTTGTGCCCTGCCCAGAGCTGGTGTATCCATGGCAAACCATCACTGGAGCATCTCATTCCCTGCTGTGCAGGACAGATCCTTAAGCATGCAGGAGTAGTGGTTGTTTTGACAACTGTATCCTAAATTTATCTGGAAATAAAGGGGAAAAATTTAATCTTGCGTTGCTATGTGTGCCTCGTGTTTTATTTATAGTTTGTTAGCCAAACCTGCTGACAGGATGTATCTGAACTCCCTGCCTGGGGAATGAAGGGAGGTGGGCTCGTACCAGCCGCTGCCTGGAGAAGGCATTCCAGAGGCTCTGTGAAACTTTACGTGAGGCTCAAAGTGTGCAGGCAGATGGCAGCTGCTCTAATTAAGACTTACTGTCTCTCTCTATTTTCCTGCTGCTGTGGTTTTTAAGGTGTCTCTCTGCTTTTTAACACCAGAGGAATTTGGGTAATTTGTTATCTGTGCTGCGCGGTGTGGATTATATTACAATGATAAACAAGCTCAGACCCACTGAAGTAAATGATTTGAATCCTCAGTAAACTGGGCAATGGGATGACAAGTCTCCAAAGACAGTGGCAGCTGAAGATGTGTAAATGAAATTGCCATTTACGGTTAGTTTTTGCCCATCACCAAGATCTGTGAAGCTCATTCACAGCCTGCACAGCTCTAGAGATGCCAGGCAAAAAGAGACTCCGTAGCAAATAAAACATGAAAAGCACAGGTTGCCTGCGGGTGTTCCTGTTGCTGGAGTGCAGTTTAGCTTGAGAGTGTTTTGTTGTTGTTGTTTTGCTGGTTGGGGCTTGGTCTTTTTTGGCTTTTGGGTGTTTTTTGGCAGTGCTTCCAGCGTTTGGAGAGCGTAAAGGCTGTGCTAAGTGGGTGCCTGCTGGCAGTGACAGACTGACAGTGTTTCAGTGTTTGAAATCAAGGTTTTGTTCACTGGCATATAAAACCAGGGTTTGTTTGGTCTTTCAGAATTTCAGAAGCTGTGGAGGAGCATTCCCGTGGATTCTATGGATGAGGAGAAGATAGAAGAGTATCTGAAGCGACAGGGTATTTCTTCCATGCAAGAAACCGGACCAAAGAAAATAGTAAGAGATACAAATCGCACATTTTCCTGGGAGATTCCCCCTTCCTGATCCCTCAGTGTTAGTTCCAGAACACGTTGGTGAGCCTGTGCACAGCTTTTTGTAGCTCGGGGAAGTGTGTCCAGTTTTAAAAAGTTGCAAAAACCAGTGCTGCAGCCAGCAGTCAGTAATTTTTATAACTTGTTCGAGACAGTGTAATTAATGACAAGCAGCATCAGAAAGAGGACAAACTCCAGAAATCCCTGTGATCTCCAGAGTGAAAGCTTCTGCTTGAAGCTGAACAATGCACTGCAAGTAGAATTATTTTGGGAGAAAGGTGGGGTGTTTTTTTAACTTTTCTGCTAAATAGCCTTGAAATCCTGTTGGGATTGTGGATAGAACTGAGGGGCATGTACCTGCTTCTGTAGCTGCATGGGAGTGTTCCGAAGCTTCACTCGCAAACCCCAGCTTTCCTACTGTGCCTGGGATACTTCGGCTCTGCTCTGTCCCCAGGGTCATCTCCCTGCCTGGATTAGAATTGGATGCTGTTGCTTCTTGCCAAAACAAGCCAGCACCTCCCTTCCCTGCCCACCCCTGGTTCAGGCAGGGCTCATCTTTCTCAGCAGCCATGGCCAGCACGGCGTCACACACCGGGTCAGATGTCGCAGATCTTCTAAACTCCTGTTTGTTTCTTCTTGCAGGCTCCCATTCAGAGGAGGAAGAAACCTGCTTCTCAGAAGAAACGTCGGTTTAAGACCCACAATGACCACTTGGTTGGAGTACTAAAAGATTACTCTGATGTGGTGCCTGGCAAGCAGTGAGCGGTTGAGTTCTGGAGCAAACGCGCGTTTTCAGACGGGGCTTTTTGCCGCTGGGGCTCGGTGTCTGCCTACAGAAGGACTGACTGTATATAATAATGTGATGTGTTTCCCCCACCCCAGCAACTGCCGAGGTGAAACAGGTCAGTTTAAGAGCAAGTATGAGCTATTAAATTTAGAGGTTAATTTAAGTAGCTGTTGGGAAACGTTTCGTTAAGTAAGAGGTTCTCACTAGTTGCCTCTTGGCATAGGGTGGTAAATGGTGCTCAGCATGTAATGCAGGAATTCCTGCTCAGTGCTTAACTCTGCTTTTACATTGCTTAATGGGTATTTACCTGGAATTACTTACTTGGGGCTTTCTAGTGGGATTCAGTACAGCATTTGTTTTACGTGTTTCAGGAAAACCTTTTCCTAAAATCACTGCAGGCAAAGTTTCTTTCACAGTCAAATACACACACGGTTTGTATGCTTCTTTCCTGCCATGGGACTGAGCTTTACAGAAAGTCAGTGATATCCGAGACTCAAACTCAGAAAACTCCCTCTCCCCAAATCCCACCAGGCTGCAGGATGGGAGGCAGCCAGAGCTCCCTAATGCTAATCAGGAATTGCCCTTGGCAATATCACCTCTCTGTTGTCGGTGCAAATGTGTTGCACGTTCTGCTCTATGGACAGGAGGGAAATAAAACAACGGTGTAATACTGAAGCTTTTTTTTTTTTTTAAGTAATAAACTTGCAATGCTGGTTTCCAGTGTTGCTTCCTAAAAGAATGAGAGAATCAGCATCTTTTGTGCTTGTTGTGTTTTCCTTTTCAAGGAGGTAAAGGCATCTTTGCTATATTTTTATCTTCTCAGTGACTTACTGTTCTGGGCAAATGCTGTCATCTTTTTATCGGTCTTGGCTGGGCAGAGGGGAGGAACCACCTTAAATGAAAGCTCCCTGTTGATGCCTGATGTTCTCTGCAGCACAGCCTAACGTGGAGTGTGGCCAAATCATGTCCTTTTGACAACTTATTTTCATGTTCTGAACCAGAGCTGGTCAATGCTGATACTGTTTCTGTGGCACTGCAGGAGAGGAGCTGTTTCCCTGCTCTTCCAGGGTTAGGATCAAAGATAAGAGAGGTGACTGCAGCTCCCCACTGATGGCAGATCCCTGCTGCCCGTGCACGAGCTCTTGCCTTGGTTGATGCACCCGGGGTTGAAGCAGAGGCCGTGGGGCCTGGGCATGTGAGCAGACAAAGAATGAGGCTTTGTTGCTGTCACTGAAGAGTTCTGTCAGCCTGGGGAAATGTGCTTCTGGAAGTGCAGCATTTATCCTCCTGATTTTCAAGGCTGCTCTTTTGAGAGGCAGACAGTGCTCCCAGCGTTGCATATGTCAGCCCTGTTGAAAGAGTGGCTTAGTGCTGTTAGGAGGTTTTTTCTGTCACTTTTATATGTATATATATTTCATGCTTTTTAAATATATATATATATATATATATATATAAAGGCATGCCTCTGCAGCTGGTTTTGAAACTGTTTTTCTTCCAGGTCAGCACAAACAAACAATTCCTCTTGGAGCTTTTTAGTTTTGCATTACAGCTCTGCTTCAAGTACTACACTTGCAAAACTGTTCACCCCTCTTCTGTCATCTTCACTCAAGAGAAAAAAAGTTCCCTTCCATCTGCTGCATTTTTGAGCAGTGATTTTTTTTTGGGTGGTGGTGTTTGGACAGAAGCAAAGCTCTGAGTTGCCTTTCCTACCTTTTTGGGGGTTTTATGGAATAACTTCCCCATCACCTTACATAGCATTGCCCTTTCTCTCAGACCCAAAGCTGACTGTAAGGTAGGCTACCTGCTTTGTTTCTCTGCTTAAGTGATTAACATAATAGAGGAGTCTAAAGAAAATGCCTCCATCTACTTGCAAAGACTAAAAATATGTTAGGTCAAAAAATGGGAGAGCGGGAAGGCAAGGTTGACTGTGAGCTCTGTGCTGGCATCGTCAGGCTCCAGTGTTCAAAGGAACAAAACAGTCCAGGTGGTGTCCAGTTGGAAAGCCTGGATTAGACGCTTTGTCTCACTGGAGGATGTCTTTTCCTCTGCCACAATAGCAGAGAGGGCATAATAAGTTTTGCAACTTGTTAGGGTAAAATCTCAGAAACAGCTGAAGGGAAGGTCGCATTGGCCTGTTGGAGGTGGTGTGGACTACACATAAGGAGTGGTGAAGAAAACAAATTCAGACTGTAAGCATAGAATCACAGTAGGGTTTGGATTGGAAGGGACCTCAAAGATCGTCTTGTTCCAACCCCCTGCCATGGGCAGGGACACCTTCCACTAGCCCAAGTTGCTCCAAGCCCTGTCCAGCCTGGCCTTGGACACTTCCAGGGATGGGACAGCCACAGCTTCTCTGGGCACCCTGTGCCAGGGCCTCCCCAGCCCCACCAGGAAGAATGTCTTCCATATATCTAACCTAAATTTCTCCTCTTTCAGTTTATACCCAGTACTTTCGGTCCTGTCACTACACTTCATGATGATGAGTTCCTCTCCAGCTTCCTTGTAGGCCCCCTTCAGGTACTGGAGGGGGCTAAGAGGTCTCCACACAACCTTCGCTTCTCCAGGCTAAACAGCCCCAACTTTCTGAGCCTGTCAAAAGAAAAGAGAGGCATGAGCTCCTCTCTTTTATGTGGTTTTCAGGAGCTGGGTTTTGTTTGCCGGTCAAAGGTGTTTCCAGTGGTCCCTAACTTTTATTTCCAGGACCTTTTAACAATCAAATTGTGCATCTTGAAAACATCTCAGACTACATCAACGTGAGTCTGTTTGCTGAAAGCATTTTAGTGCCACTCTAGTCCACTTCAGTCTCTTCACATTGTTCATGTCCAGATAGATCAGGCTTTTCACTGAAGTTCAGCTGTTAGAAACTTAAACCTCTTTCATCTTCCTCCAGGGTGTTGTCTTGTGTTCTCTTTCTGGCAAAATGGTTCTCCCAGGGGCCAAAACCATGATGCTCTCAGGTTGCTTTCTTTGGCAAAACCCTTCTTCCCTCAGTCTGGCATTGCAAAGGGCTGCCGAGAGGCATCAGGTTCTCTCCTGGGAGGCCCCATTTTTTTCTCCTCCTTCCCTGGACGCATCTGCTGCTATCCAGGAAGATGAGGGGACTTGGGCTGAGAACACAGAGTAGAGTATTTCAGATGGAAGTGACTTACAGTGACTGTCTAGTCCATGGCAGGCACCTTGTTCTCCTGCATTTCAGGAAGGTTCTTTGGCAAACCCATTTCAGTGCCATCTTTACCTGTCCCTACCAGGTGAGGACTTGCCTCTTCCACTCTCCTGAGTTTCCTGTCCAGCAAAGACATTGTTCCCTCAGCTCTGGGATTTGCGTGTTGGTCCTGACAGAGCTCTCCTTTCTTAAAGGGTCAAGTTGAGTAGCCCAGGTGTGTCACACCTCTAAACATGGAGCTCTGCTGGCTTCTCTCCTAAAAGTTGCTCTACCTACCGAGTTATTCCACCTCCTCCTCCTCCATTATGATGATCATTCTGGAAGGGCATGGAAAACAGCAGGATTGTGTATGGTTGAATGAGAAAACTGACATAAGGCGATGTGTACCAGAGCTAATCTATAATTCATCGTGATCATTCAGGGCTTTTAGAGAGCGGAGGAGAGCGAGGCGAGGGAGCCCTGAGAAAGGGTATGAAGAACCCTGCACGTGGCTGTAGCCAGCGAGGGCTGTCACTTCCGATGAGCACGGGCGGGCGGTGCCAGGCCACCAGGGAGAGCCAGACTCCTGGTACCTGCTGCTGAGGAGGGGCTGCCTTTGCAGATGACTAGAAGCAACCACGGTACTGACATCTCGTTATTTCCAGCTTTGTTGTTCGCTTTCGGGTCGCTGCTGATGTACCAGGCCCAAATTCCTTTGTGTGTTACTGCCTCGGGGGCCTCTGGCAGCTCCTGCTTCTGGGGGAGGACATCCAGACTGGCAAGGCTAACTAAGAACAGCCATCAGGGAGAGGAGGGCTCGGATCCCAGTCTGCTGGTGCTGGCTTCCTACTGCTGGCAAAGGCAGGGATATGGCAGACCAGGTGGTTTGGGACTCGATCTCCTCCTGGGGGAGAGATGGTCTGCTTTGGCGCTGCTGCTCAGGTCTGCCGTTCCGGCTCCATGGATGCGTTCCTGGCTGTGTCGGTGTTGTCAGCCCTGCGCAGGCTCTCTGGACACATCTCCAAGGAAGATTGGCAGCTCCCCAGAAGAGAGGGCTTGCCTGGACACAGCAGGGCTCCTGACAGGAAGGCGGCTTCTCCGTCATGCTGGTATTGCATAGCTGTAGCTGTTCTCTTCCCAAATGAGTTCTCTTCCCTTCCCCCTAAAAGGGAAGTGGTTGGCTCTCTACTCACCACTGTCACACCTGGACAATGTGTCCAGTTTAGGCCTCTCCCTCTATTCAATCCCTCCTCCATGCCCAGACATGCTGGGGAGGGTCTGGTTGGAACTCCCGGGCTGATCAGGGCTGGGGGCAGAGGGCCTGGGAGGGAGGAGCGGGGAGCTGGAAGAGCTCAGTGTGGTGACGAAGTGTCACGGAGTATATCCAGTCACAGGTACAGCAGTGTGTGAAGGGCAGAGAGGAGGATGATGTGGTCAAACTCTTGGCAGCCATGGCAGATGACATAATAGGCGAATATGGGAAGTTTGGCTCAGATATTAGGAAAAAAACAGCTGGTGGGGAGATGTCTCCATCCATGGAGGTTTCAGGCATCACCCAGACAAGACTAGGCTGCCCAGGTCTCTTTCTGACAAGAGTCCTGTTGAAGAGAGAGGTTGAATCAGAGACCTCCTGCAACTCCTTTTACCCATATGCTCCTGTGGGTCTGAGCCCTGGGTGCTTCAGTGCTTCCCAGCGTGCTGTAAGAGCAGTTCTTCTTGTTTCTCTCTGGCTTGTTTTCTGCTGCCTTGGCTTGCAGTGGCCCATGTATTACTCAACAGCTCAGAAAAAACAGCCATGACTCTGAAAACCTGTCAGTGCTTCTGTGGCTGGGAACCATGTGTCAGGCTGCACCAGCCTCGTGGGTTGGACACTGTGCAGAGTGCAAGCACAGCAGGGGAAAGGGATGGTTAAGGCAGGAGGTTGTCCTGCCATTAAGCTAATTTTTTGACTATACCTGCACTTCTGGGCTTGCATCCAAGGCCCGAAGTACTTGTGCGGTTTCTTCCTGCCTCCATCACTTTGGTTGTGTTCTTTATTCCCTCCTGAGCTGATTATTAATTATGGAGACTGCAGAGATGAAGTCCAGACTCTGCTAATGGTTGACTTCCCTGTGTTTTGGAAACAGCATTTCAGGGACTTGCTAATGGTATTTCTTAGGTTTGCTATTTTAAGCTCCACCGTCATCTTGGTTTCTACCCTGAGTGAGGTGGGTAACAGTGTTTAAGTGTTGGCTGGAGCCCGGCTCTCTGGACACATCACATCTGCAGCACTCTGCTCATCTCCCTGGGTTGAAATGTCCTGTTTGTGCTGGCAGGGAGCACGGGGCAGCATTCAGGCAGTGCAGTGACCCTTGCTGGGTGATGCCTCTCAATTTCCCCCGCATCCCTCAACCTTTAGCAACTGGAGAGCAAATCCATGGTGAGTGCTGCACCAAGCCCCAGTGATCCTCACAAGGCCACCCACCTCTTTGTTCTTAGCCACCAGTTTCACTCCCAGCCTGCGTCTCAGCCTCTAACACTGCCTGCCCAAACCCCAGCGCTGTCTCATCTTTCCTCTCCCGGCCTTGTTATTCCTTCTTCCCCTGTCCCGAGAAGGCCCACAGGAGCGGACGCTGGGCTTGCTCCTCCTCCCTGCCCCATCCGGGCTGCGGGCGCTGCCGGCCTCGGCGCCAGCTCTGTCTGCCCTTTGCTCTCCCTGGCCGGGCTGGCCCCTCTCCGTTCCCTCAGCAGGATCCCCTAGTCCTGTCACTGCTGCTAGGCTGCCTTCACTGCTGCCTGACCCCCCACCAATCCCCTGGAAGCTACAGCTCTCCTTCTCCCATGTTGTTCCCGTTTCTCCACCGCTCTGATGTGGGCTATTAGCCCTGTGTTTTTCTTTGCAGACCCTGCCAGGCTGTTCCCTGCCTTCCCCGCTGCTTCCAGCCTGCTGCTGGTCAGCAAACCTCTGCACAGGGATGCAGGGATGTGCAGGAAGGAGCTGCCTGCATCCCCTCCTCCCTGAGCTTAGCCTTGGTGTTAGGGGGATGGGGAGGGAAAGACTTGGGAAAGTGGAAATGATGAGAGTGCGAAATCTTCTCAGTTTGGTTTTTCCAGCTCTGTGTGTTCATATCCCCCAGGACTTAACCCTGGTATCGGATGGCAGCACTGGCCTGGGAGTCCCTGATCCCATTTTGCAATCCCCCAGTCTCAGCCAGCAGCTTGGGCCTTCCTGTAAGTGCCCTGATGGTCACGGGGAAGGAATGTTCCCCCGGCCGCATGGGGAAAGGTCACCCCGGGCAAAGGGGACGCTGGGACCGAGCCGACGAGGGCAGCGCCAATCAGCACGGAGCTGAAAACATTCTGGCTTTCAGGGGAAATGGGGAAAAAAACACATTTCAAGGGCTGAAATATTTTGGGAAAGGCCCCACTTCCTTTCACAGGGCACATCTCGGAGCAGATGCAGTGCCTAGGCCAAGTCCAGGAGGATGTGTGTGTGTTCCATCACTCTCTTAGCCGGAGGATGTTTGCTGCTGAATCCGCTCCTGAAAACATCTGTGTGTCTGCTAAAGCACTGCCTGGGACGGGAGTTTTGGCCAGTTACTGCTGCTCGGAGCAGCCCTGGGGCTGAGCAGCATGTTGTGGCTCCCTTCCCTTCCTACCCCATGCCTGCCAACAAACCTCTCCCCTGGATGCAATTCGGAAGGAAAGCTGTGACTCCTGGTGGCAGTGGCCACGGCGGGATTAACATCCATCATTAAGGGCTTAACTCCTCCCTGCCAGCCAGGGGTTCCAAATAACTGCCGTGCCTTGTGCCTTTTCCTTCCACCCTGGAGTTTGTAGCTGCCTTGGCTAAGCTGGAGCTTGCTCCTGGCACTTTGTTTTAGGAGCCTGGCCTGTTAGCTGAGGCTCCTGGGACGCTGGTTGCATTTGCCGGGGCAGGGGCGGAGCGGAGACAGGAGGAGGAATTTCTAGGTTGGACTTAGGAAGCCGAGTTTCTCAAAATTCCCAGCGTGTTAAAAAAAATACAAAGCTAATCTGGCCCTTTGTCTCTAGGTTACGTTTGCCTCGGCCGAGGCTGAGCTCATGGAAAATTGCAGCTTAGCTCCTGTGCTCCCTGCCAAGATTAGTAGGTTTAAGAACTAACTGATAACATCTTTGTAAACTTGGAGTCATTTCTCTAAGGCCTGCTGATCCTTCCAGCCTGGATTTTGGAGCTTTCCTAGAGATCCAAGAGAGCCAAGCAGGATGGTGGTATCTGCCCTGAAAAATCACCTGGAGCATCGCATTGCCTTCAGGTGCCCCGAGGGAGGAAGGAGGCTGCTGTTCCCCAAGGCCCCGAAGGGTGTGTTGGGATCCTTCTCCCTGTTCCTAACCAGATACACGCACACGACGACGCTCTGCACGTAACTTACAATAATCACCGGTTTTATTTTTAAAAAATTACAATAGAAAAGTACCTTTAAACATATTTCCAAAAGCGGAGTAGACAATGTGGAAGCTTCTCTCCTCTCCACGAGACAAAGTACAGGAAATAGTTTGCTAAAAGAGTTAGTCTGTCGCTTGGGAACGCCGGCATCGTTCCTTTCAGAGCCGCTCTGAGGTTTGTCTTGGAATTGGTTTCTTCTCACATCACTTTTATCAGTCCCATTTTTTACAGAAGACTCCAACGGGACAGTTTCTCGTTGCGAAAAATCCCATTTTCTCATCCTCCTGCCCCACCCCAACAGCAGAAATCTCAGCTGTCTTATTTTGGCCCACCCACAGGACAAGAGGAAGGAGGAAGGAAAAGGTGATGATGTTGCCACGGACAGCTGGGAAACCGGCTACAGCAAGGCCTGGACACTGGCTGAGCTCAGTATTCCCTGCAGCTGGAATGAGTACAGGGGGGAAAGCAATGGAAGGAGAAGTTTTGCACCTCCTTTTGCAAGAAACTGAAACCTGATTTGAGGTTTTGCGTTGGTTTGCTCTGTTCTTCCTTTCTCCACATTCCGCCCAGAGCAAGGAGGAGGAGAAACGAGTATGTCAAGCAGTCTCTTTGCTGGTACACTTCCTCTGTAAAGGGTGTTGGCAGCTCCCCTTCTTGTCTTTGCTCATGGAAACATGGGAATGCCACGCAGCAAGTGGCCAGACCAGCATAATAACCTCAGTGCTAAAACCCCAGTCCAGGGCTTCGGCGTAACGGGAGGATTCTTTTTTATACAGCAGTTTACGTTGCCTGTAACAGCTTGAAGCAGTCATGGCAGGAGAGGAGGAGGAGGAGGAGGAGGAGGCAAATTGTCACCTTGCTACATGTGCGGGCTGTGTGCCCATCCCTGATCCGAGCCGTTGTACCCCGCAGAAGCTTTGCACAGCAGCTGTGAGCGCGGCCCTAAGGTACGAAAAACACGGGAGGAAAGTTCCTGATTGTCCTGCCTGGTTGTCACTTGGTACAACGGGGAAGAAGACAGTAATACTGTAGTGCCCGCAGATGTCTTGCCCACATGGCCGGAGCACAATTCCTGTGCCAGAGGGAGCACAATTCCTACAGAGCCACATCGTGTGTCTCGACATCCACACTCACGTGAACATCATGCCTTTGACATGCAGCTGACGGGGCCGGGGGATAATAAGACTCTTAATTACACGCTTTCCAAAGTCAAGCACAAAGCCTGTGGTCCGACCCGGTGTAAGATTGTCCTGTCGAGGAGCTTTGGTACAAAAATACTTGCTCTCATTTTGCTTTTTTCTTTTTCTTTTTTTTTTGGTTGGTTTTCCTTTTTTTTCTTTTTTGTAGTCTGCTTTCATATGGTTCAGTTTGAAAAGTTCAAACACTACAACAATGCCTGTCAAACCATGCTTTCGGGAGTAACACACTCTTCCTTACAAATATACAGCGTAAAAGAGGAAAATATTATTACTAGGTAATGTTTTTCTTTTTTCTTCTAGGAGAGCAGATGTGTGATAGAGGCTGTGGGAAAGTCTTGGAGGAATCCAAACTCGTGTGAGGTGTTTTTTTTTTTCAAGCCTGTAACAACAGAGAGAGGTGTTTTTAAGAAAAAAAAAACAAAAAAAAGCTCAGCTGTCATGGAGGAATAAGGAGCTGTGGTTCATCTCCCTTCCTTCATGGGGAAGCTCCTGTGCTGTAGCACAGGGGAGAGGAAGACTTGTTTTGGAAATCCGTGGCTGGACCTCACTTCAAGGACAGTTTAACAGGGAAATGGCAAGGTGGGAAATGCCTGTGTGGAGACTGTCAGGATCCCAGGAGTAAAGGACTCCACTGGTCCCAGTGGGCTCCTCCCAGTGGCTGTAGCCCCTGGGGTTTGAACTGGGGCACTGAGAGTTAAGTTGGAGTTGAATTTTGCTCTTAAGAGGAATCCAGCCTCTGTTGATCCAAGGCAGGAAGCGAGGACGGAGGAGGACGGAGATGAGATTACCGGGGGTAATTCAAAGCCGAGAGGCATTCCTTGGCTGTGGAAACCCTCGCCCCAGATAACAGTGATAAAGGCAGGAATGGCAGGGCCATGGTTCTGGCCAGGCAGCTGCAGGAGCAGCGATGCCACCCTGCAGGGATCAACCCCTGGGTCCAGCCCACCTTGCTGCCTATTCCCTCAGGAACATCCCGTTGGCTCCTCACCCTTCTGCCCCCTCCCCAAAGCAGCCAAGCCCACAGGACAGCCGGACACTGTTCCAGCCTTACCAGCACACTGTGGTCTTGCAGAGAGCACGTCACCCCAGTAGCCGCGTTGGAAGACTCCACTAATACCCACAAGACTGACTGTAGGCCACCATCACACACCTGAGACCTGCGGGAGGACACAGCGGAGGGTGAGGGACGCTGGCACTGGGAATGAGGTCGGTGTGCTGTGGGGAGAGGTGATTTCACAGTGGTCAGAGGCAGCGCTTTCTAAGGGGACAGTTTTCACCTCAGCCCTGCCCTAATTGGCTCCAGGCAACAAACACAGGACAGAGCCAGGCCGGCAGCAAAACCCTTCAGTGGGCTGTGCCCTTCCTGGTTGGAGGAGCCTGGCAGGGAGCCGGAAGGTCCCCAGCCTTCCATCCTCACCACCCACTGTGGCTACTGGCATTGCTGTGGGCCGATGGACCCGTTCCAAAGGATTCTCTCATCTCCCCTTCCCAAATATGGCTCTGCTTACATTTTATCAGGAAACATTGGCATGTTGCATATTTTGGAAGAACCACTGGTTCCCAAAGCCTCACTGCTCCCTATTTTTATCAGCTGGGCCTAAGATAGCTGGTAAGTTCTCAGTGGATCCAAGTCTGTGTCCAGCTGCAGCCAGGGCTGGGCCTCCTGCTCTCCCAGATGAGTGACCTTGTGTCCGTGGCACAGGGATGCCACGTGGATGGGTGGGAGCATGGGCAGCTGATGCCAGAGCTTTGGATCCACTGGGGTTTCTCCCCAGGTGGGTGTGGAAGCAGGAGGCTTCCCAGCAGGCATCGGCAGTGTGCAGGGATGATTCCCAACTAGGATGGTCAGGACAGGCTGGGATCACAGGGTAGAGCAGTTCTCAGTGTCCACCAAGCCTCTTTCCCCTCTTCCACTTGGGTCCCCTTTGTTTATTTATCCACAAAAGGCTGAGTTATTTGCAGAGTGTATCTTGCAAGGCTTTTTCCATCTGAAGAGGTCCCAGATGGAATCAAATCGGTCCCTCCCTCCAGCTGGGCAGCTCAGTAAGGCTGCAGTTCTTGTTTTGGCAGCCCCACCACCCCAGAATGCTAGGAGAGTTTTCATTAAGGTTTAATGAGATGGTTCTGTTGGGACTGCCTTCTTTTCCATCCCTACACCCCCTCCCCAGTATGATGCCTTTCCATCCTGCCCCAGAACATATGGGAAAGTACTGGGGTGAATGGTGGCAGGGACATCCCCTTCCCGGGGACAAGGAGGGCAATCGGACTTACAGTGCCTGCTGGAAAGTGGCCTTGCCAGTGGTGTGGTCACCCACCCTGAGCTGCTGGAAACCCCAGGAGTGGTGGAGGGTGGGGGAAGCCCAGGGTACGGGTGGAGGTGAATCCCAGCCTGTGCAGAACGATGGGACTGGGGTGGTGGCACTCACCCGGCATTCAGCAGAACTGACGGGACTTCCAGCCCTGAGAACCAGCCTCGGAGGGAGGGAGCCAGCGCATCTGCAAAGACAAGGGGGACACAGGGTGAGAGGGGGGTGGCTGCCCACCCTGGCAAGATCCAGGTGCCTCTGGGATCCCCCTTCCTGGCCTTCCCCAGGCACAGGGCAGAGGGAGGTCGGAGCACAAGCAGTACAGCCATCCCAGCTCCCATGTGGACAGTGACACTGGGGCCAAGCACAGCCCGTGGCACTGGAGCTTCCAGCAGGATGGCGATGGGATAGCAGCACCATAATCCCACCGAGCAGGAGTGAGCTCATCCCTCTTAGCTTCTCAAAAGCCCACTCGAAAAAGGGTGGAAAACATCACACACAAAAACCCAGCACACAGGATCTCAGTGCCCTGCCAGATAACACCAAGTCCATCCTGAGGTTTCTGGTCCCCGTGCTCTCTGCAGGATCCAGCCAAGCAGATCCAGTTTGCACAGTGGCACCAGTCTCCAGCATCCCCCACCAAACCTGCAACACCAGCAGCTGCACAGAGGGATGGGGAAAGATGCCACCATCAAGCTCCCTGTTGTGCTGATATTTCACATCAGGTAATATTTCTTCTGTCTAACATCAGTCCACAGCTTAGGTTTTCCCATGGGACCCTTGTAGCTTCTGTATGCCTCCATTTCGTTCGCTGTCCGCTTCCCTGAGCAGGGCAGGTGCTGCCTGTTAGCAGTTATTTGACAAGGCAAGTACGTAGCTGCAATAATATTTACCACCACTCTTCCTATGAACGAAAAGCTGGAGTTTCATCCAAGGCTGTGGACGGTTTGTGCACCGAGCGCTTTTCCACACCCTCCTGCTCAAACCAGCCCCTGGCTGCTCCGGCTCCCAGCAATGGTGGCTCCGGATAACCTGGCTCAGTCCTGGTGGGCCAGGGCCAAAAGCCTTCTGGAAGCAGTTTATTCAGCTAATCTGTTTCCGTGCACTCGTTTCCTCCTGCTCATCATTAAGTTGGAGCCAGCAGCAAGGAGCAAAAGCTGGGATGACGTCCGACATGGATGCTGGGGAGGCAGCTGCCCATTCCCCTTTCATGGCAGGGGTCTTTCCCCAGCAGCCCCACAACACTGCAAGGCTGGCGCTGCAAAGAGATCCTCTTTCTCCTCCATTTCTTCTCTTGTTTTCCCAGCTCCTCTCCCAGGCGGATGGTTAATTTTTAACAGCCACGTGCTGCCATCGGGGGCCACCAGCGTTGGCAGCCGGCAAAAAGTGCTTGTGACAAGGCAGCACCTTGTCAATAAAAGATGGATCCTCCATTTGCGCTTCGCTTCCCTCTCCTCCCTGTCAGAGCCACTTGGCTTCACACCCCGTGTCCGGCACAGCGCATCCCAACAACGCTCCAGGGGCTCTGGAGCCCCCATTTCACACCGCACCAGCAGCCGGATGGGTGATTCAGTGCCTCGACTGATGGGGAAGGTCCACACCTGGAGAGCATCCCCATCCATCCCTCCCTCCCTCCCCGCAGGCAGCATCAAAGGTAGGAAGGCAGACAGGGGTTTGGGGAGAGGCCGGACCCCTCCCAGCGCTCAGCTCCGTTTGGGAGCCATCCCTAAATCTCAGGGAGCGGGGAGTGAGTGCCTGTTAGCCGGGCAGAGGTTAGTGGTGTGGTGGGCACCGAGAGGAAGGGGGGTCCAGGGTGGGCAGGAGGGTGAGCGGTGGTGGCGGATGGGTCGGAATTACCTGGGCGTGCAGCGAAGCGGGATAGGTGAAAGCAGGAGGAGGTAGAGCAGGTGCTAATTCCGCTGGGTACAGAGGGTACGGCCCCCACACTTCAGGGCTACTGGGGTAAAGTGCAGGCACTGTGAGCTCATCTGCAAGAGAAGAAGAGGGAGAGTTAACGGTGACCACAGGGCTGCCACCCCCGCCACGTCCTTCCTTCTCCCCCTAAAGCAGGAGCAGAGCTTCCCCTGAAGAAGTGTGGGATGCACCGCCGAGAGCCGACCCGCAAAGCCAACGTGGAACTGGGCTCGTCGTCTCCAAAGGGTTTAATGATCCCGGGGATCCAGCAGGGGAGAGAGTGCAGCTCAAGCCTGTGCACAACAGTGAGGTGAGGAAGCAGTGTCCAAGAGAGAAAAGCTCTTCCAGAGGTGGAAACGGGTATGGAGCACTCACAGCAGGACATTGCTGAGGCCTCTGCTGAGACCCTCAGATGTGACACGGAAACTCCCCAGCGCACTGTGAAGCAGCACTGTGGGCTTGTCCTGCTCCCAGGTGCTTGCCAGGCTGGCTGTCACCTCTCCTGGGGTCCTCTCCTTTGGGGATTCCCAGCAGCAAGCAGGTGCCACTGCTTCCAACTGGACCTGGTGTTCCCCATCGCCACCTGCCCCCTGCAGTATCCCTGCTCCTTCCAGCACCCCTCACCGGAGGCCTGGCACGCTACTTCCACCCTGCATCTCTGCATGGCACCACACACCTGAATAAGGTGTCTTCCCGAGGATGGGGGCAGCCCCCAGCGCCTGCCACCCCAAATCCTACTGGCACTGCCAGCTGGGGGGGACCACCTGGGGCTTCCCTGGGGAGAGCCAGGCCCGGTACTCACAGGGCTCCCGGGCGATGAACTGAGGTACGGCGGTGGGGAGAGGGGCGCTGGGATTTGGGGTGCCCACCAGCTTGCTCTTGGCCATCTTGGTGTTGGCCTTGGCGAACTCCAGCCGCAGCGTCTGGGGGATCTCGGGGTCGAAGCGGATGCCCTGCGGGAGGGAAGGAGGGAAGGAGGCACGGCGGGTGGGCGAGAACCGCCGCGTGCCGGGCCCCCGCAGCAGAAATAACTCCCCGTTATTTATGGGTTTTTTCAACTTCCAGCCTTGAAACCAGCTAATTTGCCGGGCCCTGGGGCAGCTCGCATTCCTCCGGCATCTTTAGCATCGGCACCATATTTGGCAGTCGGCATCCCGCAAGGCCCAGCTCTTATCCAGAGGGATTAGCGGAGCCAAGAAAAAAAAGAAAAGTTTTACGTTGAAAATGAAGACAAGGAAGAAAAACAACGCCGAAGCAAAACCCGGGGAGAGGAATCAGAGAACCAGCTCCGCATGATTCTGCCTCTGACTATTTCCAGGTAACTCCACAGAGGTAGAAGGCAGCCACTAAAAGAAAATGAAGTTTGCTTTTTCTTTTGCAGATTTAGCTGGGATTTTTCCTGCTGAATAAACGGGAGAGGCTGGGAATGGTATCTCTCACTTGTGTCTAAGGCTTGAATCCTGAGGGTTCAAGCCCTCCTGGATTGGCCCTGAGAAAGGCAGAGAGGGATGCAGTCCCCTGGGAGGGAAGATGCAGATGACAAAAAACTATGGGATCTTCTAGAGGGATGGGGATGCTCTGGGGCCAGCCAGCATGGCAGCTGCACATCCCTGGCATGGAGGAATTCAGGGAGTATCTGGGGAGAGGGGAATGGGGAAGAATGGAGCAATCAGGTTGGGCACACTCACGTTCAGCGCGTTCTTCGCCGCCTCCGCCTCGGAGCGGCTGTCGAAGCTGACGAAGCCCACGGGCTGTGGAGGAAGGAGAGGAGCCACCAGTCAGGTGGGGAGCAGGGGGAACCCCCCGTCTCCCCAGGGACTGGTGGTGCCAGGGAATGGTGGGATGCTCGCCCCGTTTGGAGCAGCTCCTACCTGCTTGGAGGTGAGTTTGATGAGAGACCCTTCGTACCCCTGCAAGGAAAGGATAAAAAAGGGTGTTCAGTGGAGATCCCCACAATTTAGTAATAATGACTGAATAAACGGACCGAATCAGCATTTTTGAGGGAAACCAGTGGGCTTCCAGATCCCAGCAGGTTGTCTGGGGCCAGCCCCAGTTTTCCAGCCCCCCTTTCCGCCCCCAGTTTGGTACCTTAAAGGGCCTGAAGAGCAGGTAAAGTTCCCGGGGCTTGATGTCTAGAGGCAACCCGCTGACAAAAAGTGTCCTCACCTGGAAAAGAAGGAAAGAGGTTCCTGGAGACCCTCTATCATCCCTAACTTGAGGATACACCATACTTTCTGCAGCCAGAGGGATGACGCCAGCCCAAAGGGAACCTCCTGGGCAGCCAGAAGCCTTAAGCCACAGTTGAGCAACGCAGAATTTTTGGGAGGGGCCTCTGCATCCTTCAGGTGGCCACAGAGGTGCTAAGGCACCATGGAAAGGCAACAGAGACCTGTTCTCATCCCACAGAGTGCTCTCTGGGTTGAAAAAGCTTCCAGCATCCCAGCACCTTCCTACCCTGGTGTGGCAAACAGGATCTCTCCCCGGCATCCCTAGCGGACGCCGCAGACAATGCCTATTGTCTCAGTTTAATTGCAGCAGCTCATTAAGGACTGGGAGAAGCAAACCCCAACTACTCCTCCTGGAGGAATGGCCTTGGTTTGGAAGGGGATGGATTTAAGCAGCTTGTCCCTGGTTTGCAAAAGTCACCTTTTAAGGGATTTTAACCCTTTGTCAGTGGATCTAATGTTTGTGGTAGTGCAACATCCTCAAAGCTGGTTTGTTTGGCAGAAATCCTGCTCCCACCAACCCCGAGGGAGGATGTGGGGCTCCTCAGGGATGGGCAAACCCTGAGCTGGGATGGTTTCGCTTTACAACCAGCTCGTAACTGGTGGAGCAGCGTGGTGAACTGGATCTGCTGCCAGTTCCCCCTCTCCTCATCCACAAAATCTCATCCAAACACTTTGGGCTGGAGGAGGGGAAAGCTTTGATTTATTTTAGTTTATTTTTTTGGCCAGGCACCCTGCCTACCCCATTCCCTGGGAAAGAGACATGGGAAACAGCCAGAAACAGCCAGCCCAGGCCTATTCTTCTGCTGACATTTCTTCTTTCTCTTGCAGATAAGCTATCTCGCCCATCTCTCAGCCTGGGAGCAGCAAACATTCCTGCTTTGTGGAACAAAACCTCTGGCTGACCTGTATCTGTTAAATAACAAAAGGTACTCAGAGCTGTTTGCATATAGCCCTCGTGCCAATAGCCCTGGTGATACCCATCCTGGGTACCACATTATCATCATCATCATGCCTGCAGGTACCAGCACCCAGGCTGGATGGGATCGGCACAGGGATGTCCTCACCCCTTCCCGAGCCAGGGCTGCAGGCAGCCACAGCCTAGTAGAATGTCCCCTCTTTTGGGACCATCCACGATTGGCTGGAATCCCCCCCAAAGGACCTTGGGGGACCAGATTTCTGCTGTCTCCTGAGACCAGAGGCTGATGGAGCATCCCAAGGTGTTCAGTACTGCTCTGTCCCCCAGTGGAGACAGTGCCCAAATTTCTCCTGACAGGGGCTGGGGAGGGAGGAGGAGCTCCCCTTGTGTCCATGAAATTCACTGTAAAGAAAGCAAATTTCTCCTTTCCTTGGGGAAAAAATATTCCCTTTCAGACAGGTCTGCCTAAGCATGGCTGCCATCCAGGGAATCAGCTCTCTGGACACATCCACCCTCACTGCTGGGTTTGCCTCCCACGGAGGCTGAGCATCCCTGTGTGGTGTCCCTGTTTCCATCATCCCTGGAGCCATCCCGGCTCACTGGCTTCCCACTTCTCCTCTCCCTGGGGAGCTGCATGAAACAACAGAGGTGTCGGCGACAGCTCCAGGGGGGAAACCCGCTGCCAGTTTGCCACATCCCTGAAATCCAAACCCTGCAAGCCCAAGCCTGTCAGATCATTTATCCCCAAAGCCACGTGACAGAGAGACAGGAGAGATAAAAGACCCCGAGGAATCCTCCGAAATTCAGCCCCGCAGAAGAAGCACTTCTCTTCCCTAATGACTTGTTTTCTTTGGAAGTTCAAATGTGGGTCGGCCAAGTTTGAATCTGTAAAATTATACAGTGGCAAGAGGGAGAAGGGCTCCAAAGGATCCCCCAGCTGTTTTCCAGCCCCAAAAGGCCCGAGAGGGGAGGGAAGGATACGAGGTCATAGGTGCTCCCCATCTGCACCCCACATAAGGGGCCTGGGGTGTACCCAGCCACAGGGATGTTTGAGTAGGTCCTATGCAAACAGCATCCTTTTGCTGGGTAACAAACAGGTGGAACTGGCAGAGTAAGGAAGTTTCTTCAGGGATAATCCCAGCAGGCTGGACGGATATCCTTTTGCCAAGGGAAGAATTGTAGGCGGAAATATTACTCCTGCCCTTAAATGGAAGGGGAGCTTCAGCTCGCAGGGAGCTGCTCCAGGTTTTCCTGTGCTGGGATTCAGTCTCCATCCTCTACCAGAAACACTCTCGGGGCAAAATCCTGCCCTGGAGTGGGGGAAAAAAAAGGCTTATCAGAGAAATTGCCAGCCAGCAATTTCCATAGGGAAAAATGACCCCTTCTGGGAGGTGGATTGGGCGAGGCGCCTGCTGCCAAGTGTCTCATGGGATGGGGCCAGACCCAAGCAAGGATTAGTGAAGGGCACTGGAGCATGGGATTCCTGCAGCTCAAACACCCCCATTTTTTTTGGGACAGCCTGAGCTGTTTCGTTTCAGTTCTGCTGTGCAAACATTTTTCAGTTTCTTCTTGGTGGAGCATTTCTCCATCTCTCCTTCTCCTTACAATCTGAGGTGAAACCAGTTTTTTTCCAGGTCAGAAGTGCTGATGTTTGCTCCATGGAGCCACTGGCCATGGGTGCAAGGACCTCGAAGGTGACCACCTTGATTTCCTTCCATGAGGATGGCAGCTACAGGACAGCATGAGGAATACTCCAAGTCCCCTTCCACAGTCCTCATCTGCTCCTGGTTTGTCACCTCCTGGCTTTTATTGTCCCTACAGTAAGTCTCCTTTTCATCTCTGCTACTCTCCTCCCCCTAAGAAGCCACTTCCAGCCCACTTCTGGCCCTTCCCTCTCACCTCTGCATCCTACCGTCCCTTTCTGTTGTCCCTGACATTCCATATCCCATTTGGGGCGTTTAAGGGATGATGGAAGGGGTCTAGAGGGGTTTGCTGGGAAGGTCAGGGCTGGGGACAAGCAAGGAGAGGCAAGGCCTGGGCCAAGAAGTGGCTGGGGTCGATGAGGAGAGGAGCATGGATCAAGGATGGCCCCAGCATGGAGAGATTTATGACAGAGCACTGGCAGGCTCTCCTCCTCCTCTCCAAGCCACAAGTGAAGTTGGTCTCCTTAAGGTAAAAGGAACCACCGAGCAGGCATTTCCCTGTCTTGGACCCCCATCAGATGGCAGTGTCCTGAGGGACACCGGGGTGTCCCACCAGTGTGTCCCACCAGCACGGTCACGGTCCCCTGCCCAAACCACCCCCGGTAAACGTTAACAGGCCGGGGGGGGAGGCGGGAGGCATCCGGCTGATTCATCCACGAGGCATTTAATCGCCTCCTTCAGCCCCAGCTCCCGTCCGTGCGTCCGCCCCTTCCAGCGGGGCTCGCTTTAATTCTCCACCAGCCGATTACCCGCTTGACTGCCCGCCGCCGGAGAGGCACCGCCGGGCAGCCGGATCCCGGCGGGAGCAGGAGGCCGATGGCACGGGGTTGCTGCCATCGAGCCGTGGAACAGGGCGAGCAGAGCTTCCCCCCTCCCACCCCATTCCCGGCAAAGCGGGGTTCTGCCTCCCCCGCCGCGGCGGGGTGCATTCCGGCCCCGCCGGGATTAGTCCTGGCATAAATACTCTCTTGGCTAATGGAGCGTCTTCCTCGGCTGGGTTTGGGTTCCCGGGCTGTGTGTACGCATGCCTTCAGCCCGCAAAACTCCCCGACATAAACAAGGCTGGGGCCGAGGGATGCTGGCTCCTCCGCTCGGGGGATGCGGGAGGACCGGGAGCAGCCTCCGGCCTCGCCACCCCGTAGCCGCTTCTGCAGAGGGGCAGACAGACGCCCGGAGACGGACAGGAGGACAGGAATAGCCCTTGGGGAAGAGCGAGTCCAGAGCTGCCGGGGCTGGAACGAGGAAGCGGCGGAGGAAAAGGCAGCGGGAAGCCAAGGGAGCAGATGGGGAATTGCAACAGAGCGGAGGAGCGGCGGGATCAGGCGGGGGTCACACACGGCCCTGTCCCGCCCAGACTTTGCTCCCAAACCCTCTGGACCCCGCGCTTCAAGGAGGAAAGGAAGCAGCAGCCGGGGGGGATGCCACACAGGGGCCACAGGGGAAAATTTTATCCGCTCACTGGGCACATTTCTCCCCGAAAAAACCTCCCCCGGGGTTCCCTCCCCATGCCACGGTCCCCCGGGATGAGGGATCTGGCATGGGATGGGATGGGGACGAGGGCTACGAGCCGGGCTCTCCGCAGCCGCTCCGCTACCAAATAAGGCCTCCGCCGAGCCTTTTACATGCCGTTCTCGCCCGGCCAAAGTGACGTGACCGCCTTCCCAAATTGTTCTGGCTCCTCCGTGGGGAACCCCCTGGCCCACAGCACCCTGTAGGGACCGCCTGGTGGGGAGGCCACCCGGGGTGCCAGGAGCAGGCAGGAGGAGCGGGGCTAAAGCAGGGGCTTCTCCCACCTGGCAGCACCCCGACTGACCTCCCTGGCATAGAGGCTGCTTCTCCCTCTTTTTCAGGGGGGCAGGAGACTGAAAGGCAAGCCTTGGGAGGGGAGAGGTGGGGCGAAGTAGCTGGGCAACCCCCTTCCCCTGCGCTTAAAGCAAATACTCGACAGCACCGGCTCTTCCAGCCCAGGCTGGGAAAAACTCCTTCAGGGTAAATACCGGCCTGGCACCGGAGGAGCCCGGCTTGGCCATCGCCCTCCTAATGTGTCCCCGGCACAGCGGGTGTCCCTGGCACCTCGCAGCCGTCCCCATGTTCAGCATCGCAAGGTCAGCGGGTCCCCAAGGGCCAGCAGGGCGACAGCCGGCCCCTGGCTCCCCGGAGCCAGCGTTGGGGGCACATGCCGTGTCTCTGGGAAAGGCAACAGGCCTCCAAGGATGTCTCCCACTGCCACGTCCGGCCAAGCCACAGCCGCAGGACCCGACAGCATCATCTCCCACGCACCCCGCGAGGCCGCCAGTGGGAAAACTCCCCATTATTTAGGATACTTTGGGAAGTTTGAGGCCGGAGCCGCCTGTGGAACAAACAAATGAAAGTAGGCAACAGCGGGCGATGGAGCTGCGGAGATCCCAGCGTTGGCCATCAAACAGGGACCCCGGTACGAGCCGGCGGGGACCTGCCGGAGCAGCCCGGCGGGTGGAGGGCGAGGAGGAAGAGGAGATCCTAGATAGGAATCTGCCCGCTCTCACCCTCCCAAAGTCCAAATTCCCATCTCAAGGTCACGGGTAAAACCAGGAACTTTGCGGCTGGAACGCAGGAAAGCAGCTCTCACCGTGGCGGGGGGGCTGGTCTCCCGGGGGGACGGGAAGGTTTCAGACACCTTTGGGGTGACACCCACGGGAAGGGACGCGTGGGCGCTGGATGCGCGGTACCCATCGGCACCGGGAGCACCAGGCACCGGGACCGGGGGGAGCCTGGTTTGCCCCCCACCCTCCCCGCGGAGTTGCGTGTCTCGAGTGAGGCTCCCCACGGAGAAGGCGAAGGGGCGTTTGCGGCGAGTCCCCATGGAGGGGATGCAGGCGGTGGGCAGGGGCGACCCCGGGAGCGGCGATGCGCTAGCCGCCGCTCGTCCCCGTCCTCCCGCGGCAGCCCCAGGGTACCTGGNCCCCCCCGGCCAAGCCCCCTCTCCATCTCGGGTGGGTGCGTGGGCCCCCGCGGGTGGCGAGGGGGATGCCGGAGCCCCCCTCCCAAGCCCCAAGCCCCCACGGTTTGTGTGTCCCCCCCGGCTACCTCCTCCTCGGGCAGGCCGGTGTCGGCGGGGCCGCCCTCCCTGTCGGCGGGGACGCTGCTNGGGACGGGTGATGCGGGGTTGGCAACGCGGGACACGGGGCTAAGGGAGGTGGACTCGGTGCCGGGAATGTAAGACGTAGGGCGGTCTCGCTGAACAGGGTTGGAGACACAGGACGCGGGGTTAGGGATGCAGGACAAGACTGGAGACGTGGGACACGGTCGAAGACCTGGGATACAGGACGCAAGGCTAGGGACACAGGGCTAGGGAGGTGGACACGGTCCCGGGAATCTAAGACGCAGGCTGGGCACGCTGGACACGGTTGGGGACATAGGACAAAAAGTCTGGGACACAGGACACAGGGTTGGGGATACAGGACAAGACTGGAGGTGTGGGATACAATCTAGGACCTGGGATACAGGACACAAGGCTGGGGACACAGGGCACAAGGATTGGGGACATGGGGCACAGTCCCAGGGACACTGGACAGAGGGTGGGGACACAGGACAAGGCTGGGCAGATGAGACATGGTCCTGGGGACACAGGACACAGTCCCAGCGACATGGCTGAATCAGGGCTGTGAGGCAGAGGAGGGGACAATGTTGGGGAAACTGGATGCTGGACTGGGGGCAGTGGGGGGAGTGGTGGGGACTCATCACCCCAACCAGCCCCATCTGGGGGGTCGATCCCTCCCCATCTGGCCCCAGGGCTGTTTTTGGGCTCCCTGCTTAGACTGGGTTTTAACTGAGCCTGCGCTAGGCCTGGCACTCTGCTCCCTTCATCCTCGAGCTTGGATGTGGGTTGTCCCAGCCCTGTGCTTCCCCCCGGATGGGGCTGTGGTCAGCGTGACAGAGACCCTCGGGGTAAAGCCCAGCGGCTGTGTCCAGAGCAGGTGCCGCCCGCACAATGCGCGGGGACCGGAGGTGACGCCGAGGACATCCTGCCGACGGCACAGGGCTTGTTCCCAACGGGCATTTAAGGTCACAGCTTGCCTTTGTGCGGCTCAGCAGCCGAAACAGACCTGGGGGCAGCTGCCTGCGTGTCCTGCCGGCTGCCCAGGGGACCCAGCCCAGCCACCGACAGGTTTGCAGCCTCCCTACAGTGATAATTTACAGAGCAGAACCTCCCGTGCCAGGAGGGAGATGGAAATGAGCTGTGCCAGCTGGATTTGGGGGAGTGGGAAGTGTCTGGCTACAAGGGCAGGTGGCCCCTCGAGGGAATCTAGAGAGGAGGGACTGCGGGAGCCTCTTGCTTTTGGGGTGGATTCCCAGCAAAAGAGTCCTTTGTCTTTGAGCATAGGGAGAAATCGGAGAGATGTGTTTTCCCCCTCCATGGGCATCTGCACAAAAAGCTTTGTCTGGACAGCAGACGGGACAATATTCACAACCCTTATTTGGATTCAGTTTTGGGGAAGAGCAAGCAGTTCCCCCAGTGGTGCTGGAACCCCTGTTGGAATCACAAACTAAAAAAAATGACTGGTTTGGATTTTTGGTTGCCATGAAACTGAACTCAGGGAGACAATCCGATCGGCTCTGGGGGGTGCTGCGCCACTTCCATGCCTTGAAAGCCCTGGTTTTAATCCAAACCCCCACCTTGCACAGAACTTGGGGCTCCCCTGCAGTGGTTGCTGATGCTCTCCCCTCTCTCTTTCCTACAGGAATTTCTGCTGCAGCATCGGTGTCTGTCTGTGCCAGGACACACCCTCAGGCTGTGCCACAAAGGGATAGAAGGAGGAAGTCGTGAACATCCCTGGGGAATCTAGGTGGCCAGCTGGGAAGCCTGGCTATTCCCAAGGCTTCAGTGGAGTGGCTTGACGAGCGAGTGGAGAAGGTTCAGTTTCAATGCGGGCCCTCTGGCAGCGAAGCCAAGGAGGAGCAGCCCTCGGGGGCAGGGACAGAGGGTGGCACCGGGTCCCTAGAGCCTCTCCCACCCCAGGACCCGCTTGGATCCAGGATTTGGGGCTGGGACACCCGAGTGCGGGGGCACATCGCCCTCTGGCGGCGGGAAGGTGGCACCGGAGCTGTCCCCGGGGGTGACACCCGCCCCGGCAGCGCTTGTGCGACCCGGGCACCGCTCCCCGCGGCGCTAAAGGGCTGTGAGCCCCTCGGACAACAGAGCAGGTGACATTTTATTCCCAAAACAAAGAATGAACAACAGTTGGGTGCAGGAGAGGCAACAGACCCAAATCTGGCCTGAGGTTCCCAGTGGAAGATAAAGGACGCAAATAAGCAAAAGAATGATGGAATGAGCATCGCAGAGACCGGATACTTCCTGGAGTGTGTAGTGATTCCCAGGACCAAACACCCAGCCAGGCAGAGGAAGCAGCAGGTAGGTGCTCAGCTCTTAACAGGGGTGGACGTGGCCTTCATGGTCTTCTTCAGGTGGTGGTAGTTGGGCAGGATCTTCATCAGGAAATCCAGCTGCAGTGTCTGGGGCTGGAAAGGGAGGCAGGGGAGGTCAGGCAGCAGCCTGAGAGGGGACAGGAGGTGACGGCGTGTCCCCTGTGTCACCCACCTGTGGCCGCTCGGTCTGCACACGCCGCAGGCAGTCGGCCCCATAGATGACGGTGTTTTCGGGGATCACCTCATAGGTGTTGATGTTACAGCAGGCCCCGATGATGCAGCCGCTCGTCAGGATCACATTCCTGCCAACAAATGCTGCCGAGAGAAAGAGAGAGAGGAATCCCTGTGAGAGTCACCCCCCGCAGCATCTACAGCGGCAAAACATCACCAGGGCCAAAGATGATGAGCCAAGACTTACCTTTGGATTCGATCACATTGTTGTCTCCCACCTTCATCGCCTGGGAATCTACAGGTCTGTGTTAAGTAAAACTGTAAAATGCTTTGCTTTTACTTCAACAGGTAACAAACCCTGACACCATTTTTAAATCAACCCCCAGCCCCAGGATGTTTGAACCCAGATAGAGCCCACACGTGCTTTCCCCTGTAGCAATCTGGAAGTGTGGTGTGTCCATCACTGCACAGCAAGGATACAGCACCCAACCTCAAAAACATTGTTGGTGCCAATGATCATGGGTTTGGGCTCCACATCTTCGGTCTCGGGGGTAATATTTTCTGGGTATCTGCAAGAAGGAAGAATAGGTTTCCACATCAGAGATCACAATGACAGTGTCCTGTTTGGCAGCTCAATTCCCATGTATATCCCACCCAATCCAGCCGGACTGTTAGAGCTGTGAGACACCTTAGGATTAGGATCCTTCTCTGTCACACCAGAGAATGATTAATAAGGAGGACTTGTTGATATCCCAAGATCTGAAAGGGGCCTACAAGGAAGCTGGAGAGGGACCCCCCATCAGGAACTGTAGTGACAGGGCAAGGGGTACTGGGTACAGATTGAGAGGGGAAATTTAGGTTAAATACAGGGAAGAAATTCTCCCCTGTGAGGGTGGTGAAACATCAGAACAGGTTTCCCAGGGCAGTTGTGGCTGTGCTAACCCTGGAAATGTTCAAGGCCAGGCTGGATGGGGCTTGGAGCAGCCTGGCCTAGTGGAAGTGCCTATGGCAGGGGTGTGGAACGAGATGATCCTTACGGTCCCTTCCAGCCCTTAACACTGCATTATCCTCTGATTCCAATCGCAAGCCACAGCGCCACAGACGTACACAAAAGCACGAAGTTCGGGGATTTTTGTTTGTTTGGGGTTTTTTCCCTCAAATAACCTCTACCCCCAGGGTTTTCGAGCCCAGCAGCCCCCGGGGCGAGCCCGGTGCCCCCCGCCCGGTGCCGGCACGCACCCATTGATGATGAGCGCCTGCTCCTCGATGAGATTCCCTTCCCCGATGACGATGGGCCCCGCCTCGGCGATGATGCGGGCCTTGGGATGGATCACGGTCCTGGGTCCTGCGGGGACACAGCGCCGCGTCACCCCTTTTGAGGGGACGGCGGGGGCGACAGGGGC
>VWZF01006219.1:97596-116243 GCA_013396755.1 Sclerurus mexicanus | reverse complement strand
ACGAGTATCAAAGCTATAACAATCAGCCATCTCCACAAGCCCAGAGAAGCACAGGGGCCCAAGGGCAGGTGGGGAGCCCAAACTAAGCTCTCAGAGGAAGAGGCAGCTTGCCCAAGCCTCTCCCAGGGATGTCCCAGGAGATCATAAGCCCTGGGGTCCTATGACTGAAACTCATCCAGATGAGTCCACCAGTGGAGCACCTTTACAACTGAGGGTAGGTCACTGCCTAAAGAGGTATGGACATGTGACACCATGCAAGTGAAGTGCACCTGGATAGCACTGTACTGTTATGGGATGCTTATGGGAGGAGACAAAGGTGAGAAAGGGGAGGAATCTAAGGAATTTGGGAATAAAAAGGGAGGAAGAATGGATGGATAAAGGAATAAAAGAGTCTGGTTCCTTGTATACAAGAGACTGGTCATTACACTTGTCTGGGCATGTGCCTATTCACCACTCTGTGTCTCATCTCCTCAATAAAATCAATTTCTAACTCTTTTCCTGGGTGAGGGATGCTGTAGCTGGTGTGGATGTGTGTATGGGGCCTGGTGCCAGCAGCTGGGCCAGAACCACAGACCACATGTGCCAGGGTGCTGGCAACTGGGGAGACCTGAGTGACAGAAGCCAAGTACGAGCCACTAGCCTGGATCAGGGTCAGAGCCTGTGTGTTGCTGGTGCAGCACCTGGAGTGATTGCAGGTAAGCATGAGAGGGCCAGCAAAGATCAAGCCAGACAAGCCAGTGAGTAGATAACATGTCCCAGGATGCTCTTTGATGTCTCAAAAGCAATTAGACAGAACTGTCTGTGCTGTGGATGGGGCAAGACCCACAGAAATATACTAAGATTGGTATTTTAAAATAATAGATGTTTTTATGGGCTCAAGATGGAAAAATTCCCCTTCAGTTCTCTGTACCATTACACAAGATGTGTTATTCTCCCAATGTATTTGCAAAGCCTCCTCTAACAGCTTGTGCAAGTCAGCACAGAACTCTCTTAGGTGGCCATAGAGTACCCTCTAGTGGGAGAGATCATCAGTGGAAGGGAAAATGCAACCAAGTGAGGCTTCCATTAAAACAGTAATTCACCAGTGCTGTGTTTTTGCTCTTTGGACTTTCAAATGGTATTTTGATATCCAGCAACCCTATCCCAGCTATCAAGAAATTACAACCACTGTATCCAAAATCGTTGTGACTAAATGACTCAGTGAGGGTTCTGCAGTGGACACAGACTGTGGTCACTGGAAGAGAAAGTACTGAAAGGGACTGACAAAAAGGAACTGGACATTGGGTTTCAGTGCTTCCTTGCTCTCCTGGAGAAACAGCTCTTGCAAAGGAAAGGTAACATAAACATGTTCCCACACCTGTTTTCCATGCTGCCAGACTGGTTGGCAATGGATAAAAGCTGCAGTGCCAGAGATAAAATGGGAATGGCAGGCATTCAGTAGTACCTGGGAAGGCAGCTAGGCTGCCCAGATCCTTTGGACAAGTTCTGTCCAGGGTTGCCTCCCAAGAGAGATGGATTTTCTGCAGTTGGGCTTCTTCATAAATAGACTTTTAGAAAACAGTCTTGAGCTTCTTGGCCAAGGGACCTTTAGAAGTCATTCTTAAGTTCTGTTTTAACCAAGAGTTGCTCAGCATTTAAAAGACAATCAACCATTTCCTGCATTCTGAAAATCTGGTTCTAATTCAGTTTGCCTTGAAATCTGTCATGTCACATGCATGTAGGTTATAATGAGGTCTTTAATTGGCATTCCTCAAATTAAGAGTTTCCTGAAAATAAATGCTCTTTTTTTTTTTTTTTTTGCAGTGAAATTCTGTGTTCTTTTTCTACGGTAGTCCCAGATGTGGCTATGATTGGAAGCCATCAATGTATGTGTATAAACACAACAAAAAAAGAAGTGATTTGAACAACTGCTTTTCAAAGTTAATTTTTCCCAGGAAACAGAAATTGTAGAAAGAAAATGTCCAGGGTCAGTGCTGTGACAGAGGAATGAATGGCAGTCCAGCTGAGCAGTTCAGAGCCATCTGAAAGAGGGGTGGAGAAATGCCCTTACCTCCAGAATTGTGGTATCTACAACACGATTTATCCTCAGTGCAAAGGTGTAGTTTCTAAGAGTAAAAAGTTAGCTTTGGTGATTGAGAAGGAAAAATGAATATATGATGAAATGCACATCAAGGACTCAGAAAACAAAAAGGCAAAAACAGTCTAGATTTTTCCAGAAATCTCACTTGAGAGTTTTTTCAAACAGTGCAGTTTTTTCAAACAGTGCAGTACTGGATTTCTACAAGGTAGTTGACCTCTTTTTCACTACTCTTCATGCAGGAGTTTTGAAATGCTCTTTGATTCTTCCTGATAAAATAGTAATAACTGTTTCTTTTAGTCTTAGTAATTTTATTGTTTCCTTTCATAAGGAAAAACTGTACCAATTTTAGAAGTGAAGCAAACCAGAAAGCTGAGACCAGAGCTGTTCAAAAGCCAGCCTCTTGAACCAGACACAGACAACATGCCCAAACTTGCCTTCTTTTCCATATACCTTTCCTAAGAGCTAAAGGAGGCTCTCCAGAATGACAGAAATTAATATAAAAGAATGTAATGATTGTCTCACCTTTTATGAAATATCCTTCTTTTCTGACTATCAACCTGAATTTCTCCCAGTTATTCATCCCTACGAAACTAGGATTTGCACTGCCTGAGGTGCACATGAATTTGTTAGTCTGTGATACGCAGCACACTTTTGAGAGAGTCTTCATAATCAGTGGTATCCACAGCACCTGGCTGGCAGGATGCTCAGCCTTTTTATGTAGAGAAAAGGCACATAATTGAAAATCAGTGACAGAAACATGAACAGTCATCAACAAGAAAGACCAACAAGTTTCACTGGGAAATAGAGGAGAATGTGAGCTTGAGTGAACTGAGGTTATCCCAAATCTACCAAAAATGCATATTTGCGCGATGCTTGATAACTCCCACTTTTGTTGTTTCCATCTAATACCAAGCTTCCTTTTACAGCAAAGTTTAAATTCAGTTGTCTTCCATTTTACACAGCTATTCTAGAGGTGAAAAGTCAAACCAAATGTAGAATGTATCCAGCCCTTTGCTGCCATTTAAAGGGACATCAGAGCTAAATAGAAAAGTGCCTGAATTTGGTTGGCAATTCTGACCCCGGGAAAATGGGACATAAGTGATTTGTCTTGACTTTCTCTGCTACATGTCATAGAGTTTGCCTGTGGAGCATCACTCAGCCAGCCCCTGGAAGCTTGCTCTGAGCCACAAATGTTTCCACCTGGCTGGCAGTAGGGCCGCCCCTTCTGCCCACAGCAGAAGAAAGGGGAGGCTGAAATGGGAGCTAACATAGGAGGAGAGAAGTTGGAAGTCCCCAAGGGACCCTGTGGAAAGGCTCTGACTCAGTGCTGGTTTCCCTTCCCTGCTCTTTGCCTTCAGTGCAAGCTGTTCCTGTGAGGCTAAATGAGAGGCTGGATGGAGACCCTTCCTCTAACACAGGTGCCACAAGGGATGTTTTGGATTCCGTTTCAGCTTGCTATGAATTAATCTACAAGACGGGGCAGTTGGAGGCAGGGGGAACTGATACAAACCCTTGTAGACCTACAAGTCAAAAAACAGATGACAACTAGAGACCTCGATGACGCTGCCCCCGATGGAGGGAAGAGTCAAATTCATAAACAGCAAAGACGAACACAGAATGGCATTTGCTTCTCATACAGCCTTGTAATATAGCCCTCTCCCTTTTTTACAGCAGGCTTGTGCAGAGTAGGGTGGGTATCCCTCTGCAAGTACAGCTAGGAACTTCATATGGTGCTTAATCTCAGCGCTGGGTGTGGCAGGGAGCTGTGCTGTGCAGTTTTACATCAAAACCCTTGGGCAAAAGGCATCACCTCTGAGCCCAGGAGCATAGTCACACCCCGGGATTTCCCCTTCTGGAATTATATAAAAGGCAAAGATATTTGGGGTGGGGAGACTTCAGCCAAACCTGCCCCCTGCAGTAACTCCTTTCATAATCCAATCAGTGGGTTTGGTTTGCTTGTGGGTTGGAGCAAAGTGATGGCATCTACATGTGTCTCCACACAGCCCTCTTGGTGGAGAATAGTTGTTCTTGCTTGTGATTCCCCTGTGCCAGATCAAATGATCTCCCTCAGGAGTCCAGTATTGGCACCCAGTGTGGTGTCTAGCAAGCAGCAGAGGCAATGATCCACGGGCAGCACCTCCCTGCCCACCCTCCCTTTCCTGCCGAAGAGAAAGGGGGGAGAGGCTGTCAGGGCTTGTCTGGACCTGTGGTTCCTCATTTCTTCCCTCTCCATCAGATACCACCCATGCTTACCATGAAGGTCCTACATTTACACCCTGTGAAGTGCAAGTCCTTCTGATGGTTCATAGAAGAGCCCCAGCAGGAACATAGGGAATAGTCAGCAGGCAAACTGGGAAATGCAGGTGAGAGCTTGGTGTGTCTTTGCATTCAAGCTGTATGTTCTGCCTGTATGTTCCCTTTCTTTGTAAGTATTGCTCAGCTCATTGGTACAAGGGATGGTGCAGGAATGCATTTCCAGTGTACGTGTCTGGGTGGTGCACACTTCTCTGGGGAGAGGCTGGGGTAGAGGGATATCCCTCTGCAGCCCTTTGCACAGGCCTTTTGTCTGCGGGGTGCCCAGGGCTGCTCTGCCTTCCCCACAGCCCTCCAGGTGCCAGCAAGAGGGGAGCAGGGGCACTCTTGGGAGTGACATGTTTTTGCTGGGTGGTTTCTGTTCTTGCTAAGGAGCCTGCCCGCCCTCCATTCTCATGCTGCCTTCCTCCTCTCCACAGGATATGTACAGCAGAGGCTAAAGATGCGACAGCCACCTGTGAGACCAAGATGTCTGAGGTCTCCCAGTGTGCCACACTGCCTCATGGTGGAGTTCCTTGCTCCAGTGCTCTGCAAGATGGGAATTCTGTGACTGGATGCAACTGTCCCCAAGGCATTATAGCCCTGAAGCCAAGGGGACACCAGCCAGGCTGGAGCTGTGGATTTTATGGGGACACTCAAGAAGCCCAAAGCCACTGGGCCCAAGGGGACATGAGCCATGCTGGAAATGTGGGTTCCATGAGGACAAGGGCAGCCAAACAGGAGCCAACGGTCCCATGGAGACAAGTACATCTGCTCTTGCTCCAGGGATGCCAGTGTTCCTGGAAAGAGCATGTGGCACTGGGACCTTGAGGCAGCTGCCACAAGGTGGCACTAGTCTCTTGTCACCCAGCCTGGTGGTATTCAGAGAGCAGCTCCAGGTTGGGGGAACCCTGGGCACCCCACCCCACCATAGCCCTGCCACAGGTTCTGGTGCAAATTTAACTGCAGGGATGGACAGGAGGAGCTTTCAATGGATCAGAAATCGGGTAGATAATGATCACTGGAGAAGTTATGCCTTGCAGGAGGGATTTTTACCCTTTAGTCTTCTGGATTAGGGAAAAGCAGTGGTTTTTCAATTCTTATGATATGCCACCCTTTACCAGGGTTTTCCCCCTTGGGTTGCAGCAGAAGAGACTCCAGGCTCACCAGATCTCTCTCTCTCAGAAGTGGGAAAAGCAAAAAGACCACATCACCAGGGAGGATTTGGGGTGCCACGCTCATCATCCAGCACCCATCCCATTCCAGGGCTCCACATCCAGGCCCTGGCACACAAGGCTGCTCCACGGCTCATCCCACTGGAGGAGGAGAAACATCACGAAGGTGGAGGAAATCCAAGAGTGGTTTGTGTCTCTGTCCCCACCTGGCCCAGTTCCCCTGATTTATTTGCAGATAAAAGGTTTATTTTCCTTTCCCAGCACTGCAACTGCAAGACAAACACAGCAAAGCCTCTCTAGCTACTTCCCGCTTGGGCCAGGTGCCAGAGGATAGTGGTTGCACCTGGACCCCAGAAAACCTTGCTGGCTCAGGAATCCCAGTGAGATCAGCCACAAAGTGGGCTCCCTAAAACCCCTGCTTCAGGTTTTGTGCCCAAACTGAAGGCATGGAAAATGAGGGAATAGTTGCTGAGCTGCTGCCGTATCAGTGTCTCTGGTACCAAGGTTTCCAGCCCTACGCCAAACATGTTCATATCCACTATTATTTTTAGAATTAGGGTTTGGCGTCACTGTTTGGGCTCAGGATTACAGCTGTGTTTAACCTTGGAATGCCAGCAGAAAGGCCCCTGTGGGACAGCTAATCTAGCTGCAATTAAAGACATTCATTATGCCATTATGAACAGGTTAAGACGTGCAAGAGACTGGGTCACCAGTGCTGCCCCACAGACTGTTCTGAAGGACAGGGACATTCAGTGTCCAGGATACCAGCCACTCCACAGGCCAGGTCCAAACTCAGCCAGTGTAATAACAGAGCCAAAAAGCCAAGGAGCCAAGCAGGACCCGAGAACATCCCTTTCCTGTCTATCACTGCGCCCTCACCCCGTGGAAAACACATTTGTGACCTGCAGTACAAAAGGCCAAAGCTACAGCTGACAGCAGGAAGGAAGCAGGAAAAACCAGCATTACCGTCCAGAGCCTGGAGAGACCTTGTGAGTTGCATGGAGCCACATGACTCCAGCTAGGTTCAGGCCATGCTCACAGTATGCCCACACCTCCAGCAACATTCCCCAGACAGCAGCAGAGACAAAGCAACTCCTTGGGTGGTGAGGCTTGCTCCATCCTGCAGGAATTTTCCCATCATAGGGCCTGTGACACCACCCAGGGATTGCCCTTGAATCCACCTTGGCAGCACACAGGGAGCATGTTTAGCCCTTCCAGCATCCCCCGGGCCCCAACACAGAGCGGTGCCCCATGGACTGCCCCCAACACCGACTCTGCTCAGAGAAGAAGCAAATGAAACCCGCTTGGAACCTGCACCTCCTTTAATTCCCTCCCAGAAAAGCAAGGCCTAGCCCAACTCAAAAATTACAGGGTTTCAGCACCAGAAAATCCTGTGTCACATAGCTGCAGGGAGCCCATGGAGGTCATCAACACTGGCTGATCCAGCAGGGAACAGGGAAACGAGGAATTCTTCTCCTGGAAGACGCCTGCCAGCCTCAGCAGGTGGGAAAGGAGCTGCCTTTACCATCCCTGTCCCCATGGGGCTCAGCAAAGGTGGGTCTGCAGGACCAGGACCTGCAGGTCACATCCTGCGAGCTCCTGCCAGCCAGGAGCTGTATCCCAGTGAGGATGTCCTGGTGCTGTTCACATCAGGGCTGAGTACCTCCATGGCGGGGGTTCCCAGCAGATTTGGGGCCAGCAGCACTGTCAAATCCCACAGACTGTGAAATGTGCACAGTGATATGACCCCAAACCCACTGGCTCCACAGGGACAAGGCATCAGAGCCAGGCTCAGATCATGGAGACCCTGTTCTTGATGTAGACGTGGTATGGGTCACTGCGCTTGTCCACTTTCCGGGAGCGGGTGTAGCCCAGGATGAGGCTGCCCACCGTGGCAGCGAAGAGTGTCATGACAAAGAGGATGTACATGTAGGCATTGTCGTTCCGTCCGGGATGGCCAGGATGGGTGTTCCGTGTAGCAGCGGCAGTGGTGGCAGGCCGATCAGCAGGGCAGTGGATGACCCCATGCAGTGTCTGGTTTAAGGCGTTAAGCACAGCCTGCAGGCCTTGGTGCCAGCTCTCCGTCTGGTTGTTGTCTTCCATATTCTCCAGGCTGCAGGGAAGGACAGAGAGACTCAGAACAGGCCACCCTCATGGTGGGGCAGCTCCTAGGACAATGGTCCTGCTGGAGGCAATGACCCCAAAATGGTCCTTGAAACACTTCCTCTGCTACAAAGCAGGGATGTCCAAACCCTTTGCATTCCTGGCAGCCCTCTCCTTAAATGTCACTCCTTCCGCGGAGGGGATAAAGCACCTGGGGCTCTCAGGCAGCTGCCTGCCCTGCTCTCATGTGTCCCTTGAGGACAGTGGAACAAAGCTGACCCAGGGGGCCAGGATGGTTGGGTTCAAAGTCAGCTTTCCCTGGGGATGTGTGGGGATGGTGAGAACATATCCTGAACCCTTGCAGGGTGCAGAGCTGGCACAGCTCCCCACACACCCCTGTGAACACATCTTGCGGGGTTGCTGCTCTAAACCCCGCTTCCTATGGGCCCCAGACCCCTGCTGACCGGCCCCCGCTTTGAACATTGTGCCCCTCTGCCAGCCTCCCCTGGACCTCCATGTGCCCTCTGTGTGTGCCCTTACGTACCTTCCCTTGCCTGGGCCAAGAATACATACTGGGACACAGTCTCCCACATGTCATCCTTTGGGATATGCTAGCCCCACAAACCACTGTCACCCCCCAGGTATTCACCTTATTTTCCCCTGCTCCCAAGCACCAGCAGCTATACCCTATAGGGTATATACCCTATAGGGTATATATCAGGCAGCTGATTTCCCCCAAAAAGGTCACCCCAAACTTGGGGTGCGCCTCTCACGATGAGACCTCAGCAGCAAGGAGGAGGAAGGGGCTGAGCAGCCACGATGGGCTCAGATCTGGCTGCCTTCCTGATTTAGAGACAAGTTTGAAGCAGAAGGAGGCTGAACTTGAGAGATTTAGGGCAAGATCTGGGTTTATACCAGGAAGGGACCTGCAGATGGGGTGCAGCATGGGGGGGACCCCACCTTAAGGAGGGTGTGGGGCCAGGAAGGGGAATGGGATCCAGGGAGGGGAGTGGGGGCCAGGGAGTGGGAAGGGAGATCACACTCACCCAGGATGCCCTCCCTGCCTGCGCTGCTGCCAGGCTAAGCCAGACTGAGCATCGCAGGCGGTAGGAAGGGATGCAGCCAGGCTGGGAGTGCCGCCAGTCTCCTCCCCTTCCCGGGGCAGAGCCACCTGCCACAGCCACCCAGCCCCGCCACGGGCCACCAGCCTGTTCCCAACCCCACGGTTCTGCCACGGCCCTCTTGCCCCAGTCAGATACCAGGGTCCTTATGGGACTGGGAGAGCCGGACTCTGGATTTCCCCCCAGCACATGCTGCCAGTCACGTTTTCCTGTCCCTCCTCATCTGTCCCCACTGTCCCTGAGCCCTCACACTGGCACCGAGCCTGTCTGGGCATGTTCTTCCCTGCTTGCTGTTCCCCTCCAGAGCTGAGCATGCTCTATGAATTGAGATTTTCCCACTTCCAGCCCCACTGGTCCCAAACTGCACCCTCTGTCCACTCAAAACCTTGGGGGCAGATGCAGAGAAACTCTAAAGCTTGTGGGGAAGAAAGAAGGCCCAGAGCAGCCCTGAGGGGCTGTGGGTGGGGGTCAGGTCTTGTCTCAGCAGGGTGTGGGGACTTGAGTCTCAGGGGACTTTCTTACCCCTTAGGAAACCTGTCAATTAAAATCAGTTTATGATGCCATGGCTGGGACAGCAATGTCAAAAGTGCCAACACAGACCCCAGCAACATCTCCTCCAGCGCCACAGACCCAGGGAGAGCAGGTCCCCATCACCCAGCTGGGATCCTGCAGGGTCCGTGACCACTGTGGTTTCTCTCCTCAGGCAGCCCGACCCCTTTCCCTCCTCCTGCTTTTCCCAGTGCATTCACATTACTTTCATGGCCCTTTAACCACCATTTACAGCCATTTTCCACCTTCTCCAACTCCAGGGTGAGGATTTCTCTGGACTCAGGGCAAAAAAAAAGTGTTGGGGTAAATAAACAAGCAAAGGATCAGCAGCCAAAGTTCCCAGCAACTATCTTTATGTAAAATCTACCTCTTTTTATCCATCAGTGAGGGAAGGATGCTCAACTCACAAACCCGTCTTCCTTTTTGTCCAAAGGGTGCATGCGCATTCACCCAAATGTTGGATTTTGCGGGGAGAGCAGCAAAAAACCCCCACAAAGGACCTATCTGGGTATTCCCCCAGCAAGTGACACAGGGAGGTGGTAACCTTAGAGGTCTCCGCCAAGGGATGGAGACCAAGGGAGCTGGGGAGAACAGCCCCACGGCAGGACTGGATGTTCAAGCAGCAGCCTAAACCTCTGTGCCACCATCCAGGCAGAGTCTACAGGCACAGGCACAAGAGCTCTTGTCTCACAACAAAGCCCTAGAGGTGGCTGCCACGATGTTCATCAGCCATGCTGTGCCTTTGCCAAAACACCCAGCCAACGTACCACGAAAGTCCTAGTCACCAGGATCTTCTGAAAAGACCAAAGTGCACTCAAACACTTCCTGAAAGGAGTCGAGGAAGGGCTCCAGGACGTGGTCAACGGTGATGTGCTGCCCCAGCTCGTGGCTCAGTGAGGTGACACCTTTCCCCTCCAGCCCGCAGGGGATGATGTGGTCAAACCAGGTGAGGTCAGTGCAGCAGTTCAGTGCCAGCCCATGCGAGGTGATGTGGTTCCCACAGTGCACGCCTGCAGGGGCCAAAAGCACCCCTCCATCAGCACCCATTGCCATAGATATTCCAGTGTGAGATATTTAGATATTAGACACTGCCCAGGTCAGTATAAATATCCTCCTCTCTGCATTCTGTGTTCCCCAATTCTGCCAGGAAAAACGCCTAACTTACAGGCAGGCTCCCAAATTTGGGACAGATGGGGTGCAGCTCCCTCCACCCCAGTCCTGCATCCCCCAGCACCTCCCATTGCTCTAGTTTCCATGGGCTTGGACAGAAGGCTGTGCCGCAAAGTGGAGTCTGAGCTGCAGGACCCCAAACCCAGGCAGCAGAGCTCAGCTGGGGCTGCTGGGCTCCAGAAAGGGGTGCAGGATGTGGGGCTGTGGAGGGGAACAGGGGAAGGGGAAAGGCTGGGGACCAGGCTAAGGGCACCCACCCTGGACTAATGAGATCCCCTCTCAGTCTTGTCTTCTCCAAACTAACCAGGCCCAGGTCCCTTCAGACAAAAAATGCTCCAGTCTTTTAATCATCTTCATGGCTTCTACTGGACTGTCTCCAGTAGCTCATCTTTCTTGTACTGAGGAACCCAGAATTGGTCACAGAAGATTTTTCCTTCCAGCATCCCAGAACTGGTCACAGAAGGTATTTCTTCCCAATATCCCATTCAACCCTGCCCTCTGGCAGTGGGAAGCCATTCCCCCTTGTCCTATCCCTCCAGGCCCGTCCAAAATCCCTCTCCAGCTCTCTTGGAGCTCCTTTAGGCACTGGAAGGGGTTCTAAGTTCTCCCTGGAACCTTCTCCAGGCTGGACAACCTCATCTCTCAGCTTGTCTGCAGAGCAGACGTGCACACACACACAGCCGGTCCCTGCCCCGTGACCCCGCTCACCGATGGCACACAACTTGCTGTCGCCCATCCAGACGCCGGTGAAGGGCGGCGGGAGGGCGCGGGCGGCTCCCAGGCCGAGCCGGCGGCAGAGCCGCAGTACCAGTGCCTCCAGCCCGGCCACGTACCCGCGGAGCGGGAGGCGGCGGCGGCGCAAGTCGAGCACGGGGAAGGCGAGGAGCTGCCCGGGGCCGTGGAAGGTGATGTGGCCGNAGACATGGCGACACACGGACCGGCCCCGCGGCCGCCGAGGCCGCCGGGAGCCGCCGGGCGGGGCGAGCGGAGAAGAGGGAGAGGAGGGAGGGAGGGAGCGCCGGGGGACGGTGGGTTAGGGACAGGCACGGGACGGGGGCAGAAAGCGGGGATGGGGACTGGAGTGTAGGCACAGAGACGGGCAAAGGGAGAAGTAGTGGGGATGGGGACAGACGGTGGGGGACAGAAGCAGGGATGGAAGAACAGGGCAGATGGGTGGGGAATAAGGGTAGGGCATGGAGATAGGAGGAGGGACAGGGGTGTGGGGAGAGGAAACAGAGATGGGGACAGAGATGGAGGACGAGACAGGAGGCAGGAGGATAAAGGATGGTGGTTTGGGGCTGGATAGTGGGAAACGGCCTGGGAACATGGGTGTGGAGGTTTGGGTTGGCTCCCCGCCAAACACGGCTGCTGGCCACACAGACTACACCCTCCCGAGAGAGAAGGAAAAAAACCAAAAGAAAATTGTAGTAAAAGTAGATATATGTTCACATATATTACAGTTATATACAATTAAACACTATAAATATACAGAACAGGAACCCCAAAGCAACCCCAAAGGGAAAAGGGGGGAAAAGGGAAAAGGGAGAAAACTGGGTAAAAAGAAAACAAAACACATATACAAAACTCGAAAACTCAGGGAAAAGCTCAATAAAGAACTAACACAATAAATTCTCACCAAACTCCCCTCAAGAGAAGCAATTCCTTCACCTCCGCACAGCTGGGACAACAGCTCTCGGATAGGACTCAGCTCACATAGATGAGAGTGAAACCGGCACACTGAGACCTGCTGTCCTCCCAGGCAGACCAAAGGAAGAGAGAGGGAGGAATCTCCCTCCTTGTCTTATACACACCTGATTACGTGAAAGAATGGTGTGGAATACTTCCTTAGTTATAATCCTGTTACCAGGGAAGGCCTAGACCAAAACCAAGAAAACTAAACCACCACAATGGGACATGATCTGAGAGGGCGTACTGGGTCCTGAAGTGAGGGATGAAATACAGGATAGGAGACTGGAGACAGGGAGCTCGTGGCCAGGGACAGGGATTAGAGATAGAGGAGAGGACCTGGGGAGGGGTGATAAGACACAGGGTGAGGGTCAGGAGCCTCAGAATGGCTGGTCGGGCCCAGGGCTGCATGAGGGGCATAGGGAGGAGAGAGGGCCCCTGTCACCATGGGGTGTGGGACATAAGGCTTTAGGGTGGCGGACAGAGTGGGGGGCGGATAGCACAGCAGTGACAGGCAGAAAGTGAGAGCAGGGCGTGGGAACACAGTGTCCTGGTGGGGCTGGGCAATCGCAGACCTGCTCAGAGTAGGGTAAAATTAGGATTTGGGGCTAAAACCAGAATAGTTGTGGATGCCCCAACCTTAGCAATGTTCAAGGTCAGATTGGATAAAGCCTTGAGCAACCTGTCCTACTGAAAGGTTTCCCTGCCCAAGGCAGGGGGGTGGGACTAGATGATCTTTAATGTCCCTTCCAACCCTTAACGTTCCATGATTCTGGGCTGGCACCTCAAGGTCGTGGACTGTAAATAAAGTCCTTGTATTGCCAAAGGGCTGGTGTGAGCTACATCTGGTCACCCAGGGAGTGGGAAAGAGATAAAATGTTCTTGTCTCAGCTTTTTATTCCAAATGTAGAAAATACACAAATCTGGTTGAACTGCTAATGAGTCAGCCATTAAAACCTGAGCAAACTGTTCCCAACCAGCAGAACTTCCACCTTATCAATGAGATTAAGTGTGTGAAAGTATGTTTTGATTTTATAGAGCAATTGACTGCATTAATAAACTTTTGTTTTTATCAAAAATACACCTTGCTGGTAATCTGCCCTTTCTTGCTGCAGGTCTGTTGTCTGACAAGGTTAATTTCTGTGTTATTGGCAAGGAAGAGAAGGTGTTCCCTTTGTGCAGTCATTTTCTTGATGAAAAGGGGGGAAAATGGGGGAAAGCCACCATAAACCTCACTAGGTGATTGTGTCAATGCAAGGAGCAGCACCCACTTTGAGGATTCCACTCAACAAACCTAAGGAAAGCTGCTCTGGGTCTCTGTCCTTGGCAAGAGAGACTCATATTTTGCACCAACATTGTGTATGTAGTGGATTATTTCCTTTTTTTATGATTAAGCCTCAACTTCTTGCCCAGAGATCAAAGCCAAGGGCTCTTCCTTTTTGGCTAGTGGCAGCACTGCCTGCGTAGGATGAGGAGGGTTGTGTGTCACAGGTCTGGGATCCTTGTAAACAAGACGACAGAGGGGAGCATGGCTGTGTCACTGGGGTAATTACTGTCAGTATCCTGCTTTTGAAGCAGGGAGGAAATTTGTACGGAAGGGTGCCACAGATGGCTCATGTTTTATCCTTCTGTCACATTTTGAGTGTTTTTAATGTGGGGTAGGTTTTTTTGTCTTCATATTATTTGCTGTGCCGTCATACTTTTTCCCTTGTGTACCTTAAACATCAGCCAAGCCTCTTCAATCCTCACCTGTTCCTTGGATTGCAGAGATCTTATGGAAGGAGAGCCTCCTTCGGAGCTTAATAGCAGGAAGGAGAGGGGAGGATAGAGATGGTGACTGTGAAACAGGTGCCTGGCAAGAGGGACTGTCACAGCTCACAGGCAGATGCAAAGGGCAACATCTTGGCTCCAGTGAAGTCCGGGACAAAATTCCTGTTGAGTTTGGCAAGGCTGGGATGTCAAAGGGAGGTGATAAGAGCTGGCGTCATGGGCAGAGCCAGGAGTGGAGTACCCAGACTGGCACCCTCAAGTACAGTAGGCCCCTCCCCACAAGCCTTTCAGCAAAGTCCCTTTTTTTTTTCCCAAGGAAATTGTACTTGAGGGCTGCATGGTCTGTTTGCATGTACTAACGACATGGATTATTGGAAATGTGCAGGAGTTCAATGCATGGGCTGAAGCCTAGCCGTGCTATGGGCCCACAGACTCAGGAGAAGCAGCTTATCCCAAAGCAGCATCCCTGGCCATGTTTCTGGAATCATCACTGTCTGCCTCCCTTCTCCCATAGGGCTGGAAGGAGCTCAGAGGTCAGCTCTCACCCTGATGGGGTTTGATCATTCCTGGTTATTCCTGTTACCCAGCTGGGTCTCCAAGACTTTGAGTGATAGAGAGGCCTCCTGACTTGGTGCAATAGGAGGTGGTTCTGGCAAGCCTTAAGCTATGGATTAATTTTTCCTTTATCCTCTGACACCGGGTCACCATGAAGTACCTTGGAAGTATCAACCAACCTCCCTGCACAGAACACCAGCATAAATCAAGTCTTATAAGCACCAGCTACCAGCCCTGCAGTTATTTAAAAGGACACTTTTGCTATATGTTATTCAAAATAAACCTTTCCCTAGGGGTGTTGGAAGGGAATCTCTCGGGCTGAGATCCCCAGTTCATTTGGGCAGGATCTCGGTGGATGTGTTCCATTGGCAAAACCACTTCTGTCTCTTCAAACTATTCATTGACTCAAAGAAGCACGTTCCCAAGGCTGTGCCAGAGGGGAAGAAAAACAAGGAAATGCATGTGTCAGGCTGTACCGAGGGCTGTGCACCACAGGGAGCATTAAGGAAGTACTTAAGGAAGCTCCTTGATGGCCTGGGGAGACAGGTCAGAGCCTGTGTGTGTTTCTGTGCTGATTGCACTTCTCCTGGCAGTCATCATTTTTTGGCACATCGTGGAGCCAACATGGCAGGCTCCAAGCTTCTCTGAGCTTCTCATGCTAACAGGAGCTGATGTGTCCACTTGCAGACCTTGGATGTATTGTTTGTCCTGCGTCAGTACTAGTGAAGATTCTCTCATCTCCAGTTTGTTCCCAGCTGCTGGCCAGACCCCCTGCCAGAGGTCACCCTGCCCTTTGGACAACCAGCACAACTCCACAGACAAGGCAAAATCATCCCACTTGGGTTAAACACTCCTCACAGTGCTTTTTTTAAGAAGGATCCTCTGCAAGAGCTCAGTTAGGGGAGGGATGGTAGGTCTTTGGGAACAGCAACCCCAGAGGGGACACCAGAGGAATGTCCAGGTGCTGCCTTCAGCTGCGGGGCCCCCAATATCAGAAGGATGTGGAGCTGCTGGAGCAAGTCCGGAGGAGGCCACAGAGATGCTCTGAGGACTGGAGCCCCTCTGCTCTGGAGACAGGCTGGGGAAGCTGGGGGTGTTCAGCATGGAGAAGGCTCCACAGAGACCTTAGAGCCTCTTCCAGTGCCTAAAGGGGCTCCAAGAGAGCTGGAGAGGGACTTTGGACATGGGCCTGGAATGACAGGACAAGGGGGAAATGGCTGGCAGAGGGCCAGATTAGATGGGATATTTGGAAGAAATTCTTCCCTCTGAGGGTGATGAGGCCCTGGCACAGGTTGCCCAGAGAAGCTGTGGCTGCCCCATCCCTGGAAGTGTTCAAGGCCAAGTTGGATGGGGCTTGGAGCAACTTGGTCTAGTAGAAGGTGTCCCTGCCCATAGCAGGGCATTTGGAACAGGATGATCCTTGATGTTCCTGCCAACCTAAACCATTCTGGAATTCTCATAATTTCTCCTTACGTCCAGTTTGAACCTCTCTTACTTCAATTTTAATAAAAAGGAAAGAAATACTCAGCTAGGGGTTTTTTACCTCTTATACTCATTCTTACCCTTAAAGCCAACCTGTAAGTACCAAGGCACACGTTGTGCCCTGAGGGTGAAAAGTGTAATTTTACAGTTCTCAGCCACATTCATGTCAAGAAATCACCCAGAAAGTTCAAAGCAGGAGCTTAAAAGAAGAAAGAACAAAAGATGAAAAGAGAGACTGTTTTTTTTAAAAAAGACATGTAATGCATTAAAGACCTGCACACAAGACAGAAATGTCAAGCAGGAGCAGAATGTCACAGTGCAAGAATAACTACAGTGAAACAAAGAAAAAGAGACAAGAAGAGTGTGAGAGAAGGTGCCGAGGATACAGAAGGAAGAGGATGTATAAAATTTTCTTACCAGCAAAACAAACATGGTACCAGCTGACCAATGCCATTGTTGTGAGCACTAGAGAGACACCCCAGCACTGCAGGGCCATGTGCGTCATGTGAAGTTTATTTTAACACTTATTAAATGTGGCCAATTTCCTTCCCCAAGCTTTGCTAGGTGGAAAACTTGTGTTCAAGTGAGGATCTGCATCTGCCTGGAGGTCTCATGGAGTAGATGACTTTGCCCAGGGCAAGGGACACTCATGATAAATGTGGCTACTTTTGGGTGGCCTGCACTCCCCTTGGGTCACAACTCCTGGCAGCACCCCAGGCTGGGGACAGTGTGGCTGGAAAGCTGGAAAAGGCCCTGGAGGTGCTGGTCAACAGCAGCTGGACATGAGCCCAGGTGTGCTCAGCTGGGCAAAAGGGCTAAGGGCACCTGGTTTGTGTCAGCACTGTTGTGGCCACAGGCCCAGGCAGTACCCGTCCCCTGTGCTGGGCACTGCTGAGGCACCTCCAGTCCTTGGGACAGTTCTGGGCCCCTCACAACAAGAATGACATTGAGGGGCTGGAGTATGTCCAGAGAAGGGAACGGAGATGGGGAAGTGTCTGGAGCACCAGGATCAGCTGAGGGAATTGTGGCGGGGGCTCAGCCTGGAGAAAAGGAGGCTCAGGGGAGGCCTTTCTCACTCTCTAAAACTCCCTCACAGGAGGGTGGAACCAGGTGGGGGTTGGGCTCTGCTCCCAGGGAACAGCAACAGGACAAGAGGAAGTGGCCTCAAGCTGTGCCAGGGAAGGCTTACATTGTCTTCATGGAAAGCATTGTCCAGCCCTGGCACAGACTGCCCAGTGCAGTGGTGGAGTTCCCATCCCTGAAGGGACTTGAAAACTGTGTGGATGTCATGCTCGGGGCATGGGTCAGTGGTTGCCTTGGCAGTGCTGGCAGAACAGCTGGACTCCATGATATCGGGGGGCTTTTCCATCCCAAATGGTTCTGTGATTCTGGGATTCATTTCAGCACTCCATCAACACTTCAAAATGGCATGAGCCTGGAGTGCTGTCAGACACAGCCAAGGCCCTCCACGGCTGCTTGTGCTGGCAGCATGGAGCACACGGTTGGTGCTGGAAGCTGGCAGGGAAGAGCAGCAGGAGCTCTGGTCTACACAAGCTGGAGAGCAACACGTTCTCTCAGTGTTCTCAGCAGGAGCGGCTCCAGGGCGGCTCCAGGCCAGTGTGGTGCCCAGCTGTCACCTGCTGACTTGGAGAGAGAATTGCATAAGGAGAGATGATTATTTTNTCGCTCCCGGTTCCCGCCCGCTTCCCGTGCCCGCCCGCTCTCCTGGTGCTCCGTGTCCGCGCCCCTTGCCGTTCCCGCCCCGTTCTGTGTCCCCACGCGCTGTCCCGGCGCTCCCTGTTCCTGCCCGTTCCCTGTGCCCGGCGGCTCCCCCGGCGCTCCATGTCCCCTCTCAGCCGCCGTCGCCCCCGTGCCGTTGCCATGGCGCCGGAGGNGCAGCACCCACCCCAGGACATGAGGCCGATGCATTCACAGGGTCGCTGCTGTTCGGCCACTCTCAAGCTCTGTTAAGTCACTGACCCCTCTAGTGACTGCAGTAGGTCTGTTTCAGAGTTCCTCTTTCTTGCTGCCAGTTACCAGCTTTGTTATGGGTCGTTTACCCCCAAATCACCAAACCAGCCTTTTTTATTGTTTGGGGTTTTTTTCCCAAGTAGAATCTCACTATCAGAAAAGACCTCTAAGACCGGTGATGGAGCTGTGCCTGATTTGTCTGGAGAAGAAAGAGGAGATCTCATCAATCCACACAAAGCGTGTCAGAGCATGGTGCCAGACTCTGTTCAGTGGTGTCCGGTGACAAGATGAGGGGCAGTAGCCATAAACTGAAACACAAGTTCCACCTCAACATGAGGAAGAACTCCTTTCCATGGAGGATGGCAGAGCATTGGAACAGCTGCTCAAAGGAGAGCGTGAAGTCTCCCTCTCCGGAGACATTCCAAACCCACCTGGAAGCGTCCCTGTGTCACCTGGGTGACCTTGCCTTGGCAGAGGAGTTTCCTTGGGTGATCTCCATCCCTGATTATTTTGGCATTCTGTGATCTCGGGGAGCGGGCTGACAAAGTCCGTGGGGGCCGTGTCCCCACGGGAGAGGACGGGGCGGGCGGGGACCGGGACCGGCGGGCGCTAGGACCGCGCACGGCGGGCGGACGGGCACTAGGGCCTCGCGGTCCCTGTGCCCGCCCGTCCGCCCCGTGCGGTCCTAGTGCC
>VWZF01006219.1:16863-96103 GCA_013396755.1 Sclerurus mexicanus | reverse complement strand
TCGCTCCCGGTTCCCGCCCGCTTCCCGTGCCCGCCCGCTCTCCTGGTGCTCCGTGTCCGCGCCCCTTGCCGTTCCCGCCCCGTTCTGTGTCCCCACGCGCTGTCCCGGCGCTCCCTGTTCCTGCCCGTTCCCTGTGCCCGGCGGCTCCCCCGGCGCTCCATGTCCCCTCTCAGCCGCCGTCGCCCCCGTGCCGTTGCCATGGCGCCGGAGGGCGGGTGGCGCTGAGGTGCGCGGGAAGGCCCGGCCCGGCCCCGCCATGGCGGATGAGCTGTACCTGGAGAACATCGACGAGTTCGTCACCGACCAGAACCGCGTCGTGAGTTCTGGGGGCGGAGGGGAGTCAGGGGGTTCCTTCTCTACCACCCTTTCCTTCTCTTTCCCTCTTCCTTCCTCCTCTTTCCCCCCTTCTTGCTTTCCCACCTTCTCCTTCCTCCTTCTTTCTCCTCTCCTCAACTTTTCCTTCTCTCCCTCTCTTTTCCGTCTCTCCCCCGCTTTTCCTCCTCTTCCTTCTTCTTTCCCCTTCTTCCTTCTCTTCCCCCTTCCTTCTCCTTCTCCTCCCTTTCCCCCGCTTTCTTCTCAACCCTCTTTCCTTCTCTGCTTCCTTTCCTCCTTCGTTCCCCCTACTTCCTCCTCCTTCCCCCCTCTTCCTTCTCTCCCTCCCCTTGCTTCTCTCCCTTTCCCTCTTCTTCCTTCCTCTCCCCTTTCATTCTCTCTCCTCTTCTTCCTCCTCCTTCCCTCTTCTTCCTCTCTTTCCTCTCTTCTCTCTCCCACCTTTCCTTCTCTCCCCCCTTTCTTCCTGCTCCTCCCCCTTTTTTCCTCCTCTTTTCTCCCCTTTCCTCTTTCTTTCGTCCTCTCCCGGCTTCCTTTTTCCTTATCTCCCCGTTTTCCTTCTTTCTCCTCTTCCCCGCTTTCTTCCTGTTTTTAGGACAGTTTAGAAAACTGATAGGCTTGTGCATGAGTGCATTCCTTCCAAAATTTATTTCAACATTTATTTTGAAAGAAATAAAAACCAAACTTTTAAAAAAAGAGTTTTGCCTAGGTACTGGTGCAGCAAAGTTTGTGCATTTTGTCTGACACAGTGGATTTAACGAATTCAGAGGTTGAGGTTTTCATAGTCAAGTATTTTGTTGGGTTTTTTCTTGTTACAGGTGACATACAAATGGCTGAGCTATACTCTGGGAGTCCATGTCAACCAGGCTAAACAGTAGGTGTTGCTGCATCCCCCGAAGCCTTGTTAATTCTGTTTTAATTCCTGTTTTCATGATTGTGGTGAGCATATTAAAATAATCTCTCTGGAAATATTAAAAAACCCTTTTCAGGCACAGTTAGTTGTGATGTTCCATGTGCCTGACTCTGCCAAGCTTTGTGGGCATAGGTAAATGTGGGAAGTATGGGAAGTCAGCTGCACTTCTCCAAATTTTGCATCATTGTGTAGCCTTGTCTTATATTTTGAAGAGTAAAAATTACTGTAACCTCTTGAATGGCCTATAAAGCAAAGAATGAGCTTTCAGGGATTCCAGAGCTGTTCCAACACCGCAAGGAAAAGTGGAGCAAAAGATTTCAAGGCTCCCTAAGAGTGCCAAGCCCCATCATATAGATATTTTCTCTCCTTTTTTCTGGCAACAGCCCAGACTTAAAGGGGCATTTGCTGTGCACTCTTGTGCCCAAACCACTAGAACATCAACACAGCCATCTCATGGAATGGAAGAGTGTTCGGTCTCTTTCCACTGCATGTGTGTGTGCACTTTAGATGGTGTGTAAATCTGAGTGGGCTTCAGACCTGACTGGAGAATCCTGCTGGGAACAATTCTGGTCATAGAGTAAATTAGAAGGAGCCCGAGAACTCCTTGCTGGGAAGAAGGTGGCCCTGGTGAAACAGAGGCAACCCAGGGATGAAGAATTCCTGTCACATCTTTGTGCTTAAAACTCTCTCCCAGAAGCTGGCAATTGTCTGATGACACAAGGGAATTATTTTAGTGATGGTGCTGGATGTCACATTGTGGTCTTTGCAGTCTGTCTCTGTAGTGATCTTCCAGTATTTTCCCAGGCAGTGTCCCCATGGAGTGTCTCTGCGCAGGTACATGTGACACTCGTCATACATCAGTGGTGTGAGTGGAAGCTGAAATCTTGAGGCTCAGCTCAGTCCTCATCATGAATCACACTCCTTCCTGCTGTTCCTAATCACCCCATCCATGGATGTCACTGTGATTGTACATACAGACCTGTCCATGTGATTATGGATCAAAAAGTTCCTCAGTCAGGGGTTTCAGAAATGCCTTTCTGGAGTGGGAGACTTTGGGACAAGCTGCCCAGAGGATGTGAGACCATCTGCAACCAGCTTTAAATATATTCATTCTGCCTTTGCCTTCTGTAGTTGTTGGACTGAGATTCTTCAAAGTGGCAGAGGAGGAAGGTGTCTCAGAAAGATTAATGTAATCCTGGGTAAAATAACTGTGCTTTTTAAAAAATGTGAAAAGTTTCTGTGTCAGGGTGGCTTTACTCCTTTTTTGTGTAACCTTCATGGAAATGGTGGCTACCAGGCTCTTTCCTTCCTGGATGATTAACAGTGGTTTCTTTTGTGCAGGATGCTGTATGATTACGTGGAGAGGAAACGGAAGGAGAACTCAGGAACTCAGCTTCATGTCACCTACTTAGTAGCAGGAAACCTCCTCCAGAATGGACATGTGGTGAGTGTTTCACTTCTCAAAGGTGTCTGTGAGCATTTTGTTCTTGTGTCTCTTCCACCCTGTTTTGTGATCTTTGGGTCAAAAGCTGAACTTGCTATTTTTCCAGTAAGACACATCTGGATAGGTCTTCTGGATAGGTACAAAATAAGGCACAATCTCTGTCCCAGTATGCAGATGATGAGAAGGAAGAATCACTTGGTCATATCTTGGGATACAGTGCGGATAGCGCACCAGGATTCTTAATTAATTAAATCCTGTTACCAGTCATCTCTCAATCCTGTCGCTCTTATTGGGCAGCAAAGATTATAAAATCTTGTGGAAGGACCTTTCTGAGATCAACTCATCCATTTCCTGGGATCTGCTTTGGGGTAGAAATGTGCTGAGTAGTTTTTGGAGGGAACTTGGAACTCACTCAGAATGGAATAATAACAAATAGAACAACAAATGAATAGCTGAAGTCTTCTTCATTAAAGAGCTTTTTAGTCCTGGTAAACAAGAGAAACATAAATTTATTAACAGTATTTTGTAGTTAAAATGCTTTGACTTATTAAGCAAGGAATTGCTGCTTAATGTATTTATTTTTCCTCATTGCTAGTGAGATTTTTAGGAATGTCATCCAAAACTTGAGGCAGGTACCCCAGAAGTTTTTAAAAGATGAGGAAATTAGTTGCCTGTTTTCCTCTGCTCACAGAAGAATTTAAGAGCCAAACACTAAATGCCTTTGACTTCCCATTAAGTGTTTTTAAATACACAAGTATCTATTACAATATGATCCACTGTCTTCTTTTAGGAATAGTAAATGTCAAGGTTTCTGTTTGTAGACTGGAAAAAAACCTCAACAAACCTTTTTTTGTTCTCCTAAATAATCAACTGGTTCACATCCATAAAGTGTTGTCTTTAAATGCTCACATCTGCCTGAAATGGAAGGTAATTATTAATTTCATTAGTTTTGCATGATGGAATGTATTTATTTAAAGCTGCATAGGTAGTGTGACATTTATAGCCTGAGTTTAACGGGTTATTCCCTGATTTCTTTTGGAAATAACAAGTCTCTTGGGTCACTAGGACTGGCCAGGGAGTTGTCAGCCCATAGTATTATATTTAAATTTGCCATAATGTATTTAAAACAAACAAGTGACTTTTGATATAGCAACGAATAATTATTTTTAACTGTCTTAGCAGTTTGTATATTTTTTAAGCAAGTTCATAGGATCCAGGTTTGGGCAGGGAATCTTCCACTAGATTGATAAACATATAAAGGTCACTTTTTCCCCTCCTTGTTTTTAAATCTCAAAAAAAATTTTTGAATGCTGCAGTATCAGTTCCTGTTAAGAAGGGTGAGCTGCAGGTTCAGGAGGTTGTTGGGGGCAGAGGTGAAGCAATGTCAGGATTAGGGATAACCCGCAGGAGGAGTTCAGAGTTCCTCAGGCTGAGTGTCTGAATCAATTTTGGGTGGGAAAGGGCTATGGAAGCTCCAGGTGCATCCCTGTGCCTGCTGGTACCCCTGCACTACTGCCTGCTGGCAGTAGGTGTAGCTGGAATGCTGTGGATTCAGCTACAAGAATTCTGAAGGGAGAGAGGGCTAGAATTCCTTAAAAAATAATTCCCGTTAAACACTGCACGCCCTTTCCTTGCTGCTTTTTATCAGTCTCAGTGAGGGGCCAAGACTCCCAGTCTTTATTTACTTACTTTTTTGCTGGCTAAATAAAGCAACTTCTTAATCCTGGTTAAAAAAAGGAAAAGAAAAATTATTAACAGTATTTTTTATTTAAAGTGCTTTGGCTTATTAAGCAAAGGAATTGATGCGTATTGGATTTATTTTTTTCTCATTGCTTCTTGTCAGATTTTCAGGACTGTAATCTAAAACTTCAGGCAGGTCTTCCTGCTTGACTTCCAGCTCTGAGTCAAGAGACTTGTTATTTCCAAAAGAAAACAACCTGTTAAACTCAGGCTAGAAATATGACACTACCTATGCAGCTTGAAATATATTCCATCATACAAAACTAATGAAATATAAATAATTACCTTCCATTTCAGGCAGATTTGGGCATTTAAAGGCACTTATTTTATGCTTGTGAAGCAGTTTATTGTTTGGAAGAACCAAAAAAAAAGGTCTATTGGTGTGCTTTCCAATCTACAAATAAAAGTCAGGGATACCCTGAGATTTACCATTCCTAAAAGAAGACTGTGGTAATTATTTATTGCAATAGTTCTGTCTAATGGAATATATTTATTTAAAACTGCACAGGTAGCATCATGTTGATAGCCTGAGTTTAACAGGGTTTTCCCTGACTTCAGGCAGGTTTGTGGTATCTCTTAAACACAACTAATGGTTGAGTTTTCCCCAGTCTGGAGCCAATCTGTATTAACCACAGCGTGGTAAGTGTCCTGGAGCAGATATAGACCTTGAAGACTGGCCATTTCCAGAAACATTCCTTCCCAGCTTTTTAATTAAATTTAGGTTAGATATTTAGGTTAGACATAAATTTAATAAAATTAATGCTTAATTTTTCATGTTACTTTGCTTCTCTGGTGCCATGTCTGGGCTACAGATTGCTGAAGTGTTGTGGCAATCCAAATATCCAGAGGTGGTGTGGACTGGTGAGGCAGGTTTCCAGCTGTTCTTAATTTGCTTTTCTTCTGCTGCACAGTTGTTTAGGTTTGGTTTCATCCCCCAGTGTCATGTGTGGAGTACAGAGCCTTTCTTTAGGGATCTGATGATCTGTAAAACTGAAAATGGAATGACAGCTTTAAAAAGTAGTGGCTGATGAGCTTTTAAAGGCAGTGTTCTTTGCAGCTGTGAAGCTGCACAAATAATCATTAGACTTTCTTATTCAATAACTGAAAATATTAGTCTTGCACACGGAAGATCTTTTAGAATTTTAAGATTGCCATGTGTTTATTTTTTCCAGTGCCACAAGATTGCAGTAGTGAGAGAGGATAAGCTGGAAGGTAAGAAAATAATGAAAATTACATGGATTTAACTTTTTGCTTTGAAAGAACAGCAAAAGAAGCAAAGCTCAGAACTTGCCATCTGCACGTCAATGCCCAGTCAGGCTCTTGGAGTCAGGTCTGTACTTTTTGCACCAGGTTTTCTCAGAATTTGGAGCATCTGAGCAACAGCTGACTACCTTCAGGCTTGTGATTTGGTCTGATTTTTTTATTAAATGCTGAATATTCTGTCAGAAATTCTTTTCCACTGACTGTCCTTAAAGACAACAATACCCAAGTACTGTCTCCGAACAGACATGAGCCTTCAGGCCTCCAAGAATGGTAATTCTGGTTATTGGCTCAATGCAGGTGCAGTTTTTGCCCCAAGTCCTGTAGGTGTTAGAACATTCTCGTGGGACATTTTACCTCACTTTTGTATTTACTTTCATGGTAAAAGGTGAAAAAACACACCATTGTAACACTCTTCCACATCCTGTCAGTTGTCTCACCATCTTTCCAAGCCTGGTCCAGCTGATCAAAATTTACCCATAGCAATTGAAACACAACTTCAGGCCCTACATTGCTTTCAAATGATCTCTTTGGCATTTAAGGAGGCACTGGCATTTGTGACCTTAAATATCCATGCTAATGATCTCACCTTGTTTGAAAGACTTGAGTTATTTTCCTTCTGGAAATCTGAAGTGTATTTCTAGCTAAAGCTGAAGGGTAGAAGATTGTCAAGCAGTGCAACTACTACCTGTCATATTTGTTGATTTATATGTGCTCTGTAAAACTCTGTTTTGCTGTGGAGAAAAGGGTTGCTCATGTTTTTGGTATTGGAAGGCAAGCCAAAGGTATAACTTGTATTTGGAAGAGGCCGGGATTTTTGAGGAAGCTGCATAGTCCAGCACCAGCCCCAAGAAGTTTTTACTGTGTGTATTTTTACAGTGCCTCGAAGCTCAGCCTCAGAGTAGAACTGTGTGGAAAGAACAATATAAGCCATGAACAAAGAATTCCTAAAAGCCAGCCCTAGTCTCAAGGGGGTTACAGTCTAAATAGCATAAAAGAGATAAAATTTTGATTGTAGCACTCTGCTAGGGATGACACTGACACTGCGCTAGTGGCACAGTTCCAGCAGACCTATGGCTATCTACATTCCTCTTTAGCTTTAGGTACTCGCACAGGTATTCTGGACCCCAAACACTGGATGTTTTGAAGGTAAACACACAGAGATCATTCTTAGTTCAGTTGTGCAAGAACCAAGATTGCGTAGTGGAAAATGTGACAGGCTTGTGGAGTCTGTTACCTTGAATTCTTGAGTAGTGAGTGTTGGGAGGAGGTGCAATTAGACCTTTTTATATTCAGAAAGTCTGTCAGTCTTGCTCCATCCTAAAGGCTGTGCTAATAGAGTACTTTCTCTCTTTTCCCCCCAGCAATGAAGTCTAAGCTGTCCACGATTGCAAGTGTGCATGTATACAGCATTCATAAGGCTTTGCTCAAGGACAGCTCCCCGCTCTACAACACTGACTATGACATTGTCAAAACAAACCTACACAACTGCAGCAAGTGAGTCCCATCTTATTTTTTTTCCTTAAACCCTGTGATTTCAGACTGGTGTTGTCCTTCAGTCAGTTCTTACTAGATAGATCTGGAGTTTTAGAAAGCTAGAAAAAAATGTCCTCCAAGTCATGCCAGACCAGTCCCCAAACAGCACATCAGGTGATTGTTAAACTGAGCTATTGCCAGCTTACTTGCTGGTTACTGTTCCAGTACCTTTCTCCTCTGATGGCTAGAAATTTACTTCTCATTTCCAGGGTACACTTAATCATGACCATTTTAATCCATTTCTCAGTCACACAGGAAGAGTAAATCAAAACAGACTTGGAAAACCATGAGTGATGTGTTCAGCAAATGTGAGTTGTGTTCTGTTTTGTGAAATTGTGTTTTTATCCACCTCTCTGAAGATGTCTTACAGGAGCTCATTCCCCAGGAGTTGGGCTTTGGTTGGGCTTTGGTCCTTGTGGACCTTGGTCCCTTCCAACTCAGAATATTCTGTGATCTCTGAGAATCCGAGTCATAGAAGAAGCACACAAAACAGCCCAGGCAGCATGAGTGTCCTTCATGGCTGAACTAGAGAAGATTTGGGAGGGATTGCAGTCCCCAGGAGTCACTGTCTTCTGTCCTGAGCAGTGCATGGCAGCTGTGACTTTTATATGTTGTTCCCACCGCAACAGCTTCAGCTTGAAGTCATGGGGATGTACAGTGGCATGACCAATCTGGTTTAAAAGGGAGATGCCTGAATGCTGTGTCATAGGAGAAGTATAGAATTTGAAAGGACAAACGTAGCTGCCTGCAATGTGTTGACAAGAGAGTAGCTGAGAAAATAATGTCCTAGAAGCTGTTTGGGACATGAAAAGCAATGACCTGGAAAGTGCTGGAAAACACCCCCATCAATGGAGCCACGTGCCATAGATTTGGCTGCACTTGCCTTGTTCCACTCTGTTTATTCACAGTCACCCCAGTTTGGTGATACTTGTGCCTTGGAGGAATCTGCCTTTGGGATCTGTGCATCCAGAAGGTTTAGATAATTCAGATTCTGAAACAACTCTCTGAAGTCTGGGTGTAAAGACCTGTGTGGCTTTGGAGCAGAACTTCCTAAGCAAACTTAAGAAAAATTCAGCTTCTTCATTTGTGACTTGGCTGAGCTAAAATCAACCTGACCATATTCTGTTTCCCTTGTCAACTACCTGGATTGCCTTTGATGCTTGGGAAAACTTTCCTGCAGGACCTGCAAAAGCCAGAGATAGAAGTATGTGAGGTTTGTAGCAAACAGAGCCTCCCTGTGAGGCCAAATATATCACAACTCTAGGACAAGGATCTTTATTCCCTTCTGTGTTTCTATAGGACCTGCTTTACTGTGAGGACGGTGGAGGTAACTAGATGCACCAATTATATCAGTAACTGGATTTAATGCCTGTTGCTATCATCAGCTTTCCAAATGGAAGCATCTCCTTGTTTGCAGATCATAGTCCAAGAATTGCTTATATTTTCAGTGATTTTCTAGTAAATTTTGGGTCAAGCCCATAAGCTGTAGTCACAGAGCATCATCAAGGCAAGCTGATTTGGAATGTGGGAAGTTTAGCTGAGCTCTGCTGCACAGTCAATGCTATTGACATTATTTGTAACCTGGAGAGTTGGTGATAATATTATTTGTAATCCAGAGGGTTGATGATGTTTGGATTTGGAGCACAAGCTGTCCTGAGAGCCATATTAACCATGTTAAAAGTATAAAGGAGAGCAGGATATTTTCCTTCAATGTCTCTTTTCCTTCCTTTAAAGGTTTGAATGTCAGGAGGTTGCTGCTGCAGGCTGGGAATGCTGTAGAGATAGTGTTGTTTTGTTAGTACATTACAAACCCTGATCTGCGTGAAGTGGCCTGTGCATGTGAGCAACCAGTGCTGAGGCACAGAAGTGGTTTGTTCCTTATGCAAATAGAAATCTAATGTGTAATTCAGTGGGTTGGGAAGTGTGAGCCTGGGCTCTTTTGTGGCATTTCTGTGGGAAATCTGTAAAGCATTGCCTGTGATTTGCGCAGTGGGGAGCGGAGTTCAGTTATTTTTGGGAACTGCTATTCCTGACTATCAGTGAGTTGTGCTGTAACTGCAAGCATGTCATTTGGTTATTTTATTGCCATATCCCCAAACAATCAAGTATTAGAAGCTGAAATGCATCGATGTCTACCAGGGATTACATGGAAATGATTTTATATAGTTAAATCGAAATATCTTCTGAGCCATTTCAGTCATTCAGTTTCGGTTGTGGTTTACTTACCTGGAAAGCTGCAGCAGTTGTGACCTCTTGTCAGAGCATCTGAAGGCTGTAAATGTTTCATATCCTCACATAGCCATACAACTTATGCCACAAACTCTAACCCATTTAGGAATAAAATGCAGCCTGTTCCTTCTCCACCCTGGGTGTATAGAAGGCCCTTTTCCCCCCAGGAAAGCTGAACAGTGTGTTTACCGTGGGAATGCTCTGTCTCTTGCTGACAGGTCCAGCTGATCTTTTCATCAGAGGTCTCTTGTTCTGTGCCAGACTTTCTTTCTTGTACCATGCACAGATTAAACTGCTCTTTTTTCCATAACAGGAGAATGCAGGACTGAAGAAACATGAAAAAAACAAGGTGAAAACTCAGGAATTGAAAAGGCTAATTGAATTTTTCTCTCTATCACCCAGGTTCAGTGCCATCCACTGTGATGCTGCAGTCCCCAGGATGCAGCCCGACATTCCCAGAGCACAGACATCCCTGCAAGGCAGTTCCCAAAGGGAGAATGACACAGATGCTCCCAGCACTCCCACAATCAATGGCCATGGGCCGCTGGCTGCCAAACACCCCCCACAGCAGCACAAAGGGATCATGGAAATGTTTGCAGCTAAAGCAGCTTCCAAACCCCAGGACACAAATAAGGAGACCAAAGCAGAGGCCTCAGGTGTAAGTTTCCTCAGACCCCCCCGGATTAATGGCTTTAATGAACTGCTTTTACACAACCTCAGTAACCTCAACCACCTCGTGCTGCTCCTTCTTCTAAACTTACATCCCACTGGGAATGCTCAGTGACGCTTTGGAAGTGTTTAACTGTGTCGAGTCATCTTGGGCAAAAATACCTTGTGCCATACTCTTGATCTCTCCATAAAAGTGTATTTGCCATAATTTTGACATTCCCCCTTGAGCCAAGTCTCCAGTGAGTGTAAACCAGCATAGTTGCTGTATGGAGATAATTATTCCCTTGTCTTCAGCTATCCCAATATATACACCAGTTGAGGATCTTGCTCTCCCCATTGTGCTTAAAAGGATTTGTTTTGAGCAATAAGTGAACTGTGAGAAGCCCAGGTCTTAAAAGTATCAAGGTGTTTAAACTTAGGCTGCAAGGGAAGTCTCAAAACTTGACCTGTGCAAGACTAAATTGTTTATCTTCTCCACTGCTGTTTTTCCAGGATAGGTTTACGTTTTAATTTTAATTAGTAGAATTGTTTTTAAAGCAATGTGTCCAGAAAAATGGGTGTTAAAATGGTAATGTTCCCTGTGTATGGTTTGGCATTTTTATAACGGCTGAGTACATTCTGGTTCCTTTTTCTGATTTTTATAATGAATTGATAACTGGTGAAATGTGCATGTTCTGGGAACTTTAGTGCCTGATTGCCTTTTATTTGCATGGGAATTAATGGTGTTACGAGGCCATGCTTCCCTGGGTGCCGGTTTTGTGTGTGTGTGATTTTTCACTTGTGTGGTGGCTGTACTGATGGAAGAGAGCAGCGATATTCCTTTGCAAAGAGCCTACATGCCAGAGGAGCTGGATGAAGCCTTTCTGGTGTGGCCAATCCGTGTTCTTTCCTCTCTTGCTGTGAATTGAGGCACTGATAGTTTGCAGAAAGAGCAGTTCTTTCCCAGGAACTGACCCAAGTCCCAAGCACTTATTTCAACAACAGCATCAGATGAGAATGTACCCCAAGTTAGATTTGAAGGCCTGGCTAAGGAGTCCTTAGTAACTTATTCTTACCCTTTTAATGCCTGTAGTATCTAGTGAGTATCTTCAAATTCTTCTAAATGCTGAAATCTAAGGCACTGGTGAACAAATCATACCTACTTATTTTGCTTGTGCAAAAGCAGTTCCGTGCATTTGAGGGCTGTTACTCCTCTATTTGCCTCCTAGGTGTCCACAGCAAGCAGCAAACCACCAACAAAGAACAACATCATCAACAACTTCTTTGGGAAAGCTGCTATGAGTAAGTGCTTTTCTGTTTTCAGAGGTGGTCAGGGAACAGCTGGTGTAGTTAAAAAAAAGACAAAACAAAACAAAAAACCCAAACCTGAGAGTTCTGGGAAATCTCTTTATATATATATATATATAATTTAAGCTGAGTATCAATTTAAAAATATTCAGTGGAATCAAGTGTTTTGTTATAGACATGTAATGGGACATATACAGAAAAGAGCAAAACTCTTCCTTCTCATACCTACACTGCCAAACTCATTGAATTTTCTTTACATCCCCTCTTTCCCAATAATTTTCCATGCTATTCTTGTGCTGTTTTGGCCTCGGATGGGTTAATATTTTTGTATGCAGGTCTTAAGGCAAAAATTAAGAGTTTTCAGTGGAATTTTTCAGACAAAAAGTTTACTGGAGGGAGATCAATTAAAATGACATATTTGTGCAGACTAACTCGGGAAGGATTTTTAGTGCAGAAGAAATCTGATTTAAAGTGAGTACTCCTGGCTGGAAAATCAGCTCTCGAGGAGATATTTGCCAAAACTTGTTTTGCAGAGCATGTTAATGGTTCTTGCTTTTCATCACACAGCACTGAGGAGTCCATAGTTTTAGGGTTAATTTTTTTCCTAAAAACTGGAGGACTAATAACTGGAGAATAAAAATGAAAGGTGGCCTTCCCCTTTGAGCTGAGCTTTGTACTAGGCGGCCTCTGGAGGTCCCTTCTGAATTATTCAACTCTAAAGAAAATATGCTGAAGCTTTTAAATAGATGTTGGAAAAGGACTGTGGGACCTTCTTCAAAGATTCCCTTACAACAGCAAGTACAGGAGTCTTCAAAGAAGAATTTTGGGAGACAGTAAACAGCAAAGTTCACTTTCTAACAGGCCTCTGACAGAGTTTGCAGGCGGCAGTTCCAGCACTGAGCACAGAAGGCACAGCCCTGTTGGGAATCTTTGAGTTCCTGTTTTGCTGAGCTTGAGGGAGCTGAGGACACTCTCAGCCAAAGGACAGTCACCACAATTAACTGGAGCAAATTCTGAAGGTCTGAGAAGAGCCCTGGACCAAAGTTAATGTGCTGAAAACCTAAGGAGTTGGAATGGCATGGTAAAAGTAACCCAGTGGGGATGGGGAATTCTTGTGCATGCATTTCCACAATTTCCAAAGCATTTTCTTCTCTGCTGAGTCCTGATCTGGAGCACTTCAAGGAAACTTTGAGGTGGGAACAGGGAAGGAGCAAACTCAGCAGAACTGAAAATAATTATATGCATAGAAGGGAGAGGGGGATGCCAGGAGGAAGATTTATTCCCTATGTGTACATTTTTCCTGGCTAAAGATTCCACCATTGCAGGAAAGTCCTTAGTTACAGTGATGGGGTCCCTGGGCTTTCTGCTGTTGATCATAGACAAGAGCTGTCATTCAGGTGCTGGTGTAGTTGTTTGCCCTTGCTTTAGGAAGCAGCAGGTGTTTTCCAAGCACTGCCAGAAAGGCTTCAGCACAGAACTGTGACCCTCACGGCAGCCTCTGACTCTACTGATAATGCAGTTGATCTCATTGCTGAATACTTTTTCTTTGGCATCTCGAGCTTGGGACAACATAGGTTTCTATCTCACCTGCTCTGCTCTTCTTGTGGGAGTATGTGTGGTGATTTAGTTTTCTTGGTTTTGGTCTAGGCCTTCCCTGGTAACAGGGTCATAATTAAGGAAGTATTGCACACCATTCCTTCATGTAATCAGCTGTATATAAGACAGGAGGAAGGTTTCCTCCCTCTCTTCTTCCCTTTGTGTGCTTGGAGGACATCAGGTCTCTATGTCAGCTTAGCTCTTATCTATATGAGCTGAGACGTCTCTGAGAAGCTGTTGTCCCAGCCACACAGAGGGGAAGGACCTGCTTCTCTTGAGGGAAGTTTGGTGGGAATTTATTGTGTTAGTTACTTATTGAGCTTTTCCCCGAGTTCACAAGTGTATCTGTTTTGTTTTGGTTTTACCCATTTTTGTCCCATTTCCCTTTCCCCCCTTTTTCCTTTTGGGGTTGCTTTGGAATTCTTGTTCTGTATATTCATTGTGTTTGATTGTATATAACTGTAATAGCATGGAAAGCTGCTGGATGAAGCTCACAGACTGTAATTAGATGGTTATATTGATAAATATATTATTTTGCTGTCTGCTCCCACCTGCTGTCTCTTCTCTGGTACTAAGTGAAGCCTTTTGAAGCAGAATTGTTCTTGTATGTGTTGCTGTGCAGGCAAACGAGTCTGATTCCAACCCCTATGCCAAGAGGATCTTTAAGGTCCCTTCCAACCCAAACCATTCTGAGAATGTTGATCATATTGGGGTTTGAGTGGGACAAGAAGCTGTTATACTACTGAAAATGCTAATCATGGGTTCTGATGTTATGCAAGGAGACTGCACACACCTCTTGTTCTCTTTAGTCCTCATTCTCCTGTTTCTGGGTGTGTTTGTGCTTACCTATAAGTCAAAATTAGAAGGGATAAAGTGAGTCTAAAAATGGATGTCGTGGTGTGTCAAAGGGGTGTCTAGAAGAGGGACTCCCAATCCTTCTGCAGTGCCTTGACACCTGGAGACTGTAAAGGCTTCTGCCACTACTTCCCAACCCTCTTCTACAGAGTTTTCACTGCTGCAATACCAGTGGCTTGACATCAGGAACAGCAGAATCATGGGAAATCAGTTGGAAATTTAATCATGCCTTTTTTTTCCCATGTGTGACACAGTCTGGCCAATCTAGATCCCTAATGCCAAATCCCCAATGCAGTCGAGATCCCTAAGTACATCATCTGAAATGTCTTCTGTATTCGTGGTGCACAGAGCCAGCCAACTTCTCTGTAAGTTGTTCATATTGTATGCCCAGTATTTGTTCTTTTTGAATGGTTTATTCACAGATAAACTCAAAGTCAGCCCTGTGCCTGAGCAGTCAAAGGAGGAGAAAGAAGTAGTCAAGCCTTCAGTTGCTGTAGGAGAACCAGAGTCATCCCCAAATCCTGTAGTAGAGAAACCTGGAAAGAGAACAGAGTCTGCTAGAATTCAACAAAAGGATAGAAAAAGGTGAGTCATGCCTTTGAGGGTCCCTGTCATGTGTGAACCTGCTTGTTGATGGCCTGCATGGAGCTGTCTGGTCATACAATGCTGGCTCACTTCCTGTTTCTAGCTACTAAATGCATTAAACCTGGCTAAAATTATCTCTACTAAAACCTTCCTGAAGTTTCTTTTCCTTTGGTGCTGAAGGTGCCTCAGGGCCATTGCATATGGGAAGGGACATGGTCTTCAGTGGAGGGGGTTTCTTTCCATAAGGCAACCTCAGAGTGTGAGCAGACTTAGGATAGACCCTGAAGGCTGGCAGGAGCACCTGTCCTGTAGGAAGGGTGGTATATTCCCAAGCTTATATGTACACAGCTTCCAGCACACAAAGTTCTGCTTGTTGATTCCCATAGCTAATGCACTGCTGCTTTCAGTGTCCCTGGTTTACTTTGGGCTGAGACTCCAAGTAAATTTTAAGTTCAGCCCTTTGTGTGTAGTCCAACTCAAACTGACAGAGACAAGGAATCACTACAGTCTGATGGCTCTCTGGTGGCCTATGAGTAATTAATTGGTGGTCTCAATCCATTTCTTACTAAATAGGTAAGCACACCACCCAGTCCACCATCACACTGAGCACTAACTACTTTTCTTATTGATAGTCTTGTCCAAAAAGGGCCAAGGGCCTGGAGGTGTTGGCAGCGTGGATTTAGGAAAGCCACTGGGGCTGTCTCAGATGTTTGAGGATACATGGGCCTGTAGCCTCCAGGCTTGTTGGTCTGATGTGTCTCGCCAACATTAAAAAGAAAGAAGCTATTTTATTTTTCCAGTAGTCTTTAAAAATGGCTCCAGGATTCTGAGACACTACCTCATAGTCAGTCAGTGGCAAGCAGTCTGTCAAAAGAGCTTCTGAGTGATGCTTTTGGGGACACTGTGAGCCTGAGCTAAAGAGACAAGATCAGAAATAGGCTCTTGCCAGGTTGCTATGGCCAGACAAGGTGAGGTACTGGGCTGAACTGCAGAGGGGCTAAAGAAACCTTCCTTGTTTTGGAGAGCTGTATATGGGTAAAGATGAGAGGCTTGGAAATGCTGGTACACCTATTCCTAGTTGTGTAGGGGATTGTATAGTTCAGCTCATGTTTTTAAGAGCTACAGAGATACTTGATTTCCATAAGGAACATGCTCATCCAAACACAGATGACACTTTCATGCGCACATAAGAGATAACAGGTGTTTATTCCTTTTTTTTCCCTTTTTGTGGCAGTAAAATGAAGCATTTGGACAGGTTGGATAACGAGGAGGAAAGAGATCCTGAAAATGCAAAGAAAAAGAGGAAGCGAATCAAACAACTAGAATCTGACAGCAGTGATGAGGAAGGTAAAAAATCTGTAAACAAATCAGGCATATAGGTCAGGGGCCTGATTTCCACAACATGAGTATCCAAGACTTTTTGTCAACGATTGACGGAATAGTTCAGAGGACTAAAGACCATGGAAATAGCTATAACTTGAGCTTTCTGTTTATCTTTGTGCTGCAAGTACTTGGTCATAGAGTTGAGATGCCTCAGTCTTTGTTTTAGCTTAGCTTAGATTAGGCTGTCTCCTCCCCAAGTGTGCTGCCAGTCCCAGGGACATGTGGGAAGGAGGTTCCCAAATCTCTTGTGAAAGGTAGGTTGCCTTCCAGAATTACAGGACTAGTCATAACTAGTTTATTTGGTGAGTAAACACTCACAAAGTGACTTTCCCCTCCTCCCAGGGACATTTTTTTAATCTTTATTCTGTCTGTTTATAGAAATAGTTTGGGAGACGGTGTTGGAAGCAAGACTTCAAAAAAACAAACCAAAAAGATAATAGGAAAGCTGGAAGCAAAGCAGTTGAGCCATATCTGATGCAACTTGGGTTCTCCTCAGTGGCTGTTGGCTTGACAGGAGTTGGATGCCTAGAACATCTCAAGATTTGGGCTTACAATGAGGAATGGCAGGGCTGGATTCCAAAGAATTTGAATAATTGAGGCGTCAAATGCTGTTCAATACAGTTAACTGGAAAATAAGTCAGGATTGAGCTCGGAATATGTGTGAGGTAGAACTGGCATCCAACAAGCTGATTGGGGAAAGAATTCAAGGACCATTAGGGGCAAGTAATTGAAACCACCAGTTTGGTGTAGAGATTGAGTAAAAGAAGGTGAAACAGCGAATGGCGTATATTGGTGAGGAGAGGGAATCTAGTGGGAAAGCTGGAGCTGTTTCCTCATTTAGTGTGGCTGCCACGTTGGAAACAACCAGGAAATCAGGAGAATCTGCAATACAAGTGAGAGAGGTGGCTCCTCTTGGGTATCTCTGCAGTCTCCATGCCACCTTTAGTCCTGTTTTCATGCTTTCTCCTCTACCCAGCATAATTTCAAGTGAACTTTGTCATCGTTTCTCTTTAGACTATTCCACAGGATGATAAGTCTCTCAGGAAGCTGTTCTTCATGATCAGACTTAACTTCATCACGTTCCTGTGTGAAGCTTGTTGTTTGGCTATTAAAAAAAATACATGTATGTCCACACTATGGTATTTATTTCTTTAAAGGTTTACCTTTCCATTTCCTCATCACTCAACTACGGCCTTGTTTAGCTCTGAAGAGGGAAGATTGAAATCAGCCCATTCTTTCTGGGCTGGAATCTCTCAGTGAGAGAGAGAGAGTGGGAGCAGGCAGGATTTTGGAATACTAGAACTCTCTAGTCTCCTGTGGAATAACTGTGGGACCTTAACATGTGCTGAACAATTAATGCTTTTGAATGTGTGGTCTCAGTTTTTCCAAGGTTCCAAGGTTTATTCTTTTTGTGACAGGAACCAAGGGAACGAAGGAATGGCTGGACCTGTCTCAGGGAAGGGTTAGATTGGTATCAGAAAAGGGTTCTTCTCCCAGAGGCTGGTCAGGCACTGGAGAGGTTTTTTTGTCATTGCTGTTGCTCCTCCTGCACTCTTTGTTCTTTATGCCTTTGTATTGTGCATTAGAATTGTAAATTTATGCAAATTACAACGTGTGTACAAATTTGGATATCCCTCAGATTGCCCCTTCCAAAAGGGAAAGTGAGACTTGAGAGAACTCTGTTTTGGTTGCCCTTCGAAATCCAAATGGATGAAAGAAGGTAGATTAGAATTCTTTGGAATATTCATAATGAATCCAAACTGGTAATATTACATTCAGTATTCAAGTAGAAGAATGTGAGTTGGATGAAAAAAATAATTTAAAAAATAATATGTATATATACCTAATTGCAGCCTTCCAGGGCCTTAAGAGAGCCTACAAGAAAAGTGGAGAGAGACTTTACCGGAGCCTGGAGAGACAGGACGAGGGGAAATGGCTTCAGACTTACAGAGGGCAGGGTTAGGTGGGATATTGTGCAGAAATTCTTCCCTCTGAGGGTGGTGAGGCCCTGACACAGGTTGCCCTGAGAAGCTGTCGCTGCCCCATCCCTGGAAGTGTGCAAGGCCAGGTTGGATGGGGCAGACTTAGAAAGGTTTTGTGGGTTTGAAGCTCAGCCGATACGGCTGATGCAAAGCACTGTATGGGCACTTTTATGTCAGGGCAAGTCTTTTGTGTTGTTCTGTATTAATCTGCTCTTGGTGTACTGAAACTAGACCAAAATAAGCTCTTCTTACACCAGCATCAGCACATTGTAGCAAGTTGAAAATACAGAGATGGCATAAGGCACAATCCTCTCCATTTAAATGATTTTTCATTAAAAAGTTATATTGGTATGAGGGTTCCTTGGTCACTGTAGGTTGTTTTGCTTCTAGTGCCAGAATAAACTCCACAAATGTGCCCATAGAGGACAGGAGGTTTTGGCAGCTTTAGCTGGACCAACACAGGCAGCTTTCACAGTGTTGACAAGTGTTTTACAGCCACTTTGGAGGGTGATTTCAGTGGCACTGTAACCTGCAAGCTCCATGGGTTTCAGAGCCACAGCAGAAGCACTAAAGCTTCTCACAGTTTTTCCAGGCACGGTTAGAGCAAACTGAACAAAGCTAGGATTTACATCTTTGGTACATTCAGTTGCCCAACTTGTATCCATTTCATGCAGCTGTTGCTGTTGAGTAAACTGTGGGCAGCAGTGAGAGGTTTACTCAGGAGTTATCACATATCAGAAGGCTGTGTTGGCAAGAGGAGGAGAATAAAGTAATAAAGAGCTTGATAATAATCCTAAACATTGACGTGGGGAGAAGTTGCCTTCTGCCTGCCAAAAGCTGGGAAAACTTATCAAGGCGGCTGGAAAAAACCTCAAAATGCCCAAATTTCCACCAGGTAGAAATTTCTCCCCATAGTGGAGCTGACACACTGAAAATACCTTTAGCAGCCTCTGCTTGAGGCTGGTTTTCAGCCCTTAGCCTATCCTGCCTTAAAAATATATTTCAAATGGACGTGACCAGGCTGGGCAATGCATGAAGCAGGTTTGCTGCTGAGCAGTTGCCGTGAGACTGTGATAAATATTGAGAGTTTCGAGCTCCCTACAGTTCCTTGGCCATCCCAGCACTTACACCTCAGAGCAGAGCTGTTGTTTGGCTTTATCTTTGCCAGCCCCAGCCCTCTGGAGCAAGGTGAAATCCCAAGTCAGGTTATCCCACTCCACTTGCATTTCTGTGCCTTGCTTGCTGAAGTAGTTGGGAGGCTGAGTCCTTGATTGAAGAATGTAATTTATTATTCAGCCTTGGCAGCCAACCACTCTTTCACTTGAGCCCTTCCTAACCCCCAAAGGTCAGTTTGGCTGTGCGCCTGGCAGGGCAATAACTCTTCACACTGACTTAATCTGCTGAGACAGCTATGGATCCCAAATCTGTGTCAGGCCAGTGGGATGGAGGCAATGCCACAGCCAGTAGGGCTGGGAGCAGGAACCAAAAGCAGGCTCTGTCCTCCCAGCCAGGCATATCCTTGTTTGGATGAAGCAATAGGTCAGATGAGGAATTTCATCCCCCACATTCCCAGCTCTTCCACACATTTGAGGGCTTGCGTGGCACAGTTTCTCATTTGGATCTCTTGGATCTCTTCTAGCCCCACAGGAAGGTGACCCTGCCTTACTCATTTGCCTTTTGCTCTGTACAAACTTGTGAAGGTGTCTTTGCCTCATTCAGTTAGTCTTGGCATTGAGTGTATTCCACTGTCCCTGTTCTTGTACCCAGAAGAGAGCAAGGAGATGACACAATGAGAGAATGGCCTTTGTTTTTTGTACTGGTTTGGGTTTTTGTGGGTTTGGGTTTTTTTTTCCAGATAACAGCTTGAGATACCCCTAAACAATCTTTTAGGATGGGTAGTAATATCTTGCACTTAATTCTTGGATTGTTTCGGATGTGTAGCACCACCAGTGAAGCAACAACTGTTTTACCACACCCCAATTTGCTTGATTTCTAGACAAATTACAGTCACTCTTTAAACGAGCAAGTGAAATGTATGGCTTAAACAAGCCACTTTCTGTGTCTGTTTTTAAAGTTTCATTTGGTGGAACTGATTGTTTTGCCTTGGCAAAAATCCCCAATGCACTTCTCTCATCCTATCCCACCCTCTGTTCGTTGGGTACTGCAGCATGTCACACCTTAGCACAGGATGAGCCTTCTCTGATTGCTTTGGGTGATTTGTCCTGATTTGAATTCAACAAAACCGAGTGAGAAATTATAAACCTTGATCTAAACACAGGTTGAAAGATTTAAATGGAATTGAGACAAAAGAGAAGCTGAAAGGTGCCATTAGATATATGTGATATCAAGGTGTTCTTCTTAGCAGATGTTCTACCATCTCCCACACCAGAGGAAGAGAAAGCTCTGTCTCCACCACCTGTAGCTGCTCTGAAAACTGAACTGGAGCCTGCATCGATGGAGGTAAGAGCAAATTAGAGTGATTAACTAAACTTCCACAAACTAAACCGTACAGGCTTGGTATTCAACGTTTTACCGCCAGGGAGCTGCTTCATGAAGGAGATTGGCAAGAAGTTAAACTCTGAGCTGAGAAAAATAGATGTTGCTTTACTGAAAGAGAAGAAATTTAAGTTAGATATATGGAAAAATTCTTCCCTGTGAGGGTGGTGAGGCCCTGACACAGGTTGCCCAGAGAAGCTATGGCTGTCCCATCCCTGGAATTGTTCAAGGGGCTTGGAGCAACCTGGCCTAGTGGAAGGTGTCCCTGCCCATGCCAGGGGCTGGAACTGGATGGTTCTAACCCAAACCATTCTGGGATTCTGTGGAATCACAACAGTTTGTCCTGGACACCTTGTCCTTTCCTTATTCTTTGGAGGTGTGATGGGACATCCCTTCTCACATAATGCATTTCTGAATGTCTTGTGTCCCAGAGGAGGAATGTGTTCTCTGTGCTGGCACCAGGAGAGCTTGCTGTCTCACTGAGGTTGTATTTTAACTAAGATACTCTGGGAAGGGGCAAAATTAGACCAATTTCCCACCTGCAGCTGACACTTTAGTTGACCTGTGTATATGGTGGGGCCTTAACTCTTGGTTTCTCACAATATTGCCATGTCTTTCAGGTGTCAGCTGGAGGGAGGAAGAGGAAGCGGAAGCGTGTGCTGAAATCCAAGATGTTTATTGATAAAGAAGAAGGCTACATGGGTAAGGCTGGCTCTGCCCTACCCCTCGGCGGAGCTCATTTTATTGACAAGTTTTACAGGTTCACAAAATCACTTTGTCATTCCACATGGAACTTGTGCTTGCAGATTGAGGGAACTGCCCTTCCAATGAAGACCTGGGTAGGGAGTCAGGGAACTGGAGCTGAATCCTTACCGCTTTTTGATTATACACAGATTTTCTTTCAGGTTTTTTCCCTTTCCTCTTGACAGCATGAGCACTACCTTCATGTACTCCCCTCTCCAAAGCTGCAAGCTTTTAAAGGTGGTGGAGAAAGAGGTTTAGGGTTTGGGATAAATTCTGGCTGAGGTAAGTTTGGATTTGTTGGGTTTTTTTGGTTTTTTCCTTTGGGGGTAAATCCAGAGCTGTGCAGCAGTACTTGATTATATATTAAAGAAACTTTCAGTATCTCAGATAAACAAGAAATGTTGAGAGTTAAATACTTCAGAGGGTTTATGTTTCTGATGAGGGTGGAAGGAAGGGAGGGAAGAGAGTCCCTGCACAAGTCCTGTGAGCTAGAGGCTTTGATTTCCAACCTGACTGGACACTGCTTCCTCTTGTGACCTGGAGAAAGCTTCTGTACTTTTTTCCTCTGTGTCCTGACACTGAAGTAGAGCTGCAAAAGTTGAGAATGATGGTAGTTTGGGTCTTGTTTGTTTTTGTTAAAGGTTTTATACATTGAAGAGTGTGGAATGTATGTTTTGTAATGCTGTTGTCAGCCCAGTGGTATGGGATGCTTAACATTATCCAGCCTTGATGATCAGAGGGGATGTGTGAGGGAGCTCAGCCAGTTCTGGGAGAAGATGTAGTGCTGTTGTCCAGGTCTGTTGTGCCTGAGCATGGATAGACATGGGCATTCCTGGCCCAGCTCCGGAGCTGCCTGGCCCTGAGTCAGCCTGTGTCTGTTTGCACCTGTCTGCAGAGCTGGATCTTATGTTTCCTATTAACTTGATGTGTCTCCTTTAATGAAATATAAAGCTCTAGCACTCAGCAACTTGCTGCACTAGGGACTGAAATCTCAAGGCCTGGATTTCTGTCCAAGAATTGGACTTGCACAAAGTTATGGACAGTTTTGGCTTGTGACGTGATGGGGTGTTTTGCATTCCCATCCCAGATAGAACCATTAAAACACTTGGAAGGAAAATGAAACAAAATAGCATTAGCTGGGGAGCTAAGTTAAACAAGGTCTGTGTCCAGAGCAGGAATGACTGTCCCGAGTTCAGCTTCCAGCGAGTTTCCCTCTGTTCAGCCTTTCCAAATGGACCAGGTCTGAAATATTGCCTTTCTTTCTCTGCTCTTCACCCCCACGGAGTTTCATAGTCCCTTGGGAAGTCCAGACTTCTAGTTTTGTAGTTCACATCCACTACCATTTTATGAAAAGGAAAATGCAAGACCCTGTTGTGCCCTTGGGAGACAGATCCTGTGGGATGGAGAGAGGGATGGAGCTGGGATACTGAGGAACTAGGGAGAAGATGCTGCTTTTCCTACTAAAAACCCTTCAAGCCTGTAATGCAGAATTTGCTGTCTGGTTATTGCCCAGTTTCTCTCCTCTCCTTTCCTCCCTTCCCTCCTCTCCCCTTTCCATGCAGAGGCCTAGTAATTTAAAGGCTAAATAACTTGCAGATCTGCCAGAGTAATGTAAATTATTGTTATTCTTTGAAATATAGAGGCTTTCTTTTTTTTTATTTAAACTGGGACTAGGTTTTAAAAGATATTAAATCCTAATATTAGAATGCAGTTGTACTTTATATTTCCCCATGATTTTCAGTGATGGTTTTCATAATAGCTGGAATAGCAAAGAATTGATGTCAAAAAGCAAAACTTAGGGATTAGCCCTGAGAGAAACTGAGTAATTAAAATATATATGGAGTTAAGCACAAGACATGTTCCCATGTATCAACAGAGATTCCATGGATTCAGTTCCTGTTCTTAGTCTATAATAAAGGAGAATTACCAAGGTTTAAACCAGAGCATTTCTCCCTTGCACTTTCTGGAGCTTGAAAGGACACACGTGGGCTTGAATATTGGAATATAGACATGTGCCTTGGAGGGATATTTGTTTTACAGCATTTTGGAGCTCATGTCCTTTGAGTTAGTGTGATTTGGGGAGTCTGGCTGTGAGTGGAGCATTAGTAACTATATCTGTGTGCTGCAAATACAGACCTTTTAAGTTCAGCTGAGACTGCGGTCAAAGAAAGTTGATCTAAATTGTGTTATCTTGCACTTGGAGGGGATTAACTGCACACTTCGGGAGTTCACAGTGATTCCTCACAAGGGTGACAGCACAATAAGTTTTTAAAGCTCACAGTGGTCTGTGAAAGCTGCTCCCTGAAAAGCCTATTGCCTCTGAAGAGAGGTTGCTTGGTTTTCAGTCCCTGTTTGAGGTTCTCCCAGTGCTGCTGAGCAGGATTTCATAGCATTCCTCTTCCTGGCCTCTGGTTACATAGAAAATCACCTTTAATTTGATGCATTAATACAAGTGAAAGCCCATTTCCCAGAAGAAGGGAAGTTAAGACATCTGTTTAAAAGAATACAGTTGCTAAAGAAAAACAACTTTACTAGAAAAATCCTGGAGCACTGCTGGGAAAGCTGATATAACAACATTTACTAGTATCTGATGGTGACTTTCTTCAGGGGAGCTGCCTCCATGTTAATTTCTGTTAGCCTGGGTTTATATCCCTGGGCTTTCCATCACCAAATGCTGACAGCAGGGAGCTGGCGGTCCCCTTCAGGCATATCCCTGATTTCAGCCACAGCTTTGCTTTAATTTCTTCCAAAAGGACTTTTTTATATCTGCCCTGTTTGACCACCTCTGTGTAAAGAAGCTGCCCCCACAGATTTGTGCTCCTTTTCTCATGAGTTGGGTGAAGACTGCTTTTCTCTTCCCTAACTGACTGATGTGCTGGTGAGGAGAGGCTGGAGCTGTCTCTAGGTTGTCTTGTCTGGATTACAGGACAATCTCATTGTTTTGGCCCCTGTGGAAATCAGACCAAGTCAGAATGGTGGTTTTCAACCATAAAGCAGATGTTCTACTGTCTACTGCTGAACTGATTCTGATCTCATTAAGATTCATCACTTTCTGATGGCTGTTTGTCAGCCTCTGCAAGATGAATTCAAATCACAGGATCATTTAGGTTAAAAAAGCCTTCTAAGATCAGAGTCCATTTCCCCATCACAGCCAAGGCCACTGCTAACCCATGTCCCCAAGTGCCACATCCACTGGGCTGTTAAATCCCCTCCAGGGAGGGGGACTCCACCACTGTCCTGGGCAGCCTGTGCCAGGGCTAGACAAACCTTTCCAGGAAGAAATTTTCCCTAATATTCAACCTAAACCCCCTCTGGCGCAACCTGAAGGCGTTTCCTACTGCTTAACCTTGAGCAATGGACTTGATTCCTATGTCTGACACGTGCTCCTTGAACACAAAATATTCCTTTCCAGAAATGCAGTGGGAAGGTTGTGGTGGGGAGGTCTCTGCTCTTGGGTACACAACCTTAACCATCACCATCATCATCATCTGCTCTTCTGTTCCTCCCACCAGTGACAGAGAAGGTATACGAGAGCGAATCCTGCACAGACAGCGAGGAGGAATTCCCCAAGCCCAAGGCACCAGCTGCATACAAACAGCCTGTGCTGCCCATGAAGAAAGAACCCAAGGAAGAAAGGAAGACCCTGAAGAAAGGAGCAGCTCCTGCCAACAGGGCTAATAAACAGGTCTCCATCATGGGCTTTTTCCAGAAGAAATGAACTGGGTCTTTCTCCCAGTCCTCTTGGCAGCTTGGGAGTGTTGCTCCCAGTTTTTGTGTGGCTCATCTTCAAGCTGCTGCTGCTGCTGCTGCTGGGGGAGGGGGACAACATGCAACCCTGAGCTACATAAGGGATCCTCCTTACTGTATAAGGAAGCCCTCTGGACTAGATTTTGTATCAGAGAAAAGTTTTTATTTGTTATTGCAATAATTTCAATCATCTTCACAAGTAGTGTGGGAACTTCCAGCCAGAAGCAACATCTAGGGGAACTCTTGGAAGACTTGTTAGTCTGTTCACATGAAATTATATTTTTTTTATCTGGCCTTTCACCTGCTTGGTGCTAAGTTAGGAGATGAGTTGTGGTATTTTTCACCCCTCTTTTTACACCCTCAGCTCTCCAGATTGTTCTGAACCTTCACATTGGGTAGAAGCTGTAAGGTCTTCAGGCACAGGCACAATATTGAACATCTGCTTCAACTTTAACTGATCGAAATTAATTAGTTTCTCCCCTAGGACTGGTAAATAGTTTTTGCCCTGCCTTTCATAAATCTTTTTTTTGGACAAAGCAGTGCATATAAAACCCTCTTTTTCTTCCTTGAACGTATCGCCTGTAAACTGCTCAGATGCCTAATTATAGACGGGGACACTGTTGGTGCTCTGCCTTGACAAAAACAGCTTTGAAACTTCCCACCCAATTGGCTTCAGAGGATTTGGGGGAAGGCTTTGCTGTTGTTCAGAAGGCAACTGGATTTTTAACCTTGAAGGCTGATGAGTGAGAGGGGAGGGTGGTTAGAGGGCAGTGCTGGTAACACCAGGCAGGTACCTCCTGTGTTTTGGGATTGGGAAGTTTTGGGTTGCCTGAAGTGATTTTTTACAGTCATCATCTAGACAAGAGAAGAGTTTTCTGGGACATATCATCTGCCTGCTGAAGGAAGCGTGTCACAGCACATGGTTCTGAGGAACCTGGTGAATGGAGAGGAATAAGTCACCTCAGACCCGTTAATCAGAAAGGAGCTGTTGTTTTGGGTGCCTCATGCTTTTCTGGTGCTGAAGTTGATAGATAAATGTAAAAAGCCAGGTTTTCCAGAAGAATTGATGCTGAGCATTTCTGGAGCTTGGGCTGGTGCATGCTCCCAAACTGATGTCACCAGTGGTTGGTTGAGTGGTGTTAGGCGGACATATGTATGGATGTACACACTAGTTTATAAAGGGTTTGTGGTTGGCAGAGAGATAAAATCTGGAGAGTGTGACCATGGAACAAATGCCACCCAGCTGAAAATATCCTGACCTATGGCCAGTAAAATGGCCAACTGGGTGTGTATTTACAGTTGTTCTGACCTGGAGATCAGATTGGGAACTCAGGAAATTCAAGCATACACCTGACAGTGACCAGTTGGCTGGATTGAAGTCATGTCACCAAGGCAGTTTGTACTCCCAAAAGATGTGAGAGAATCCACTGCCAACCAGTGGCATCACTGGGTTTGTGCTCCTGCTGTGTCCTGGGGAGAGAACAAACAACCTTGTTCTGACTTATTTAAGAAAATTTAACTGTTAGAAATAAAACGTACCCTGCTGTAGTGTTTCTGTTTCTCATGGTAGGGGATATATTTTCAAAAGTAACAATTAGAAACAAATCCCGTTAAACATGGATATTTTTTTTCTGTTGTCCATATTAAATGATTTGTCACATCCTGATTTCCAAGGGTCATCATGATATTTGGCTGCATGGAAATCAAAGATGTTTCCCTGGTGAAGTGTGTAAAGAGAGCTTCCATCAAAACTGGAAGCTTTAAACTGAGCATTTTAGAGCATCTGAAACCTCAAAATAGCAGGATTTTTATTGAATTTGGGCCCCTAGAGTCCTATTCCTGTGGCAGATGTTGACAGGGTATGGTGTCCCAGTGCTTTTGCTCTTCACCTCTGCCGTGGTCTCCCTGGCGCTCCCTGCTCTGCCCCTATATTCCCTGTATAACCAGATCATCACACGCCACTTCCTTAGGAAAATGACTTAATGTCTGAAGGAGCAGGACCTGGGCAAACTTCAGACTTCCAAAAATCATGATCTAATACTCCTCACTCCTGCACTCCATGATCTGCCTGCCCCAGGGGGGCCTCAGGTCCCTGGATATCCCCTTAGCCAAGGCTGGAGTGTCCCCAGGCACTGCCTGGAAGCAAGGAATTGGAGCTGGTTGGAGGGAAAAGGCTCTTTCATGGGTGGATATCACCCATTTGCCACCCACGGGCTGGGCAGGGGGTGAAATGTCCAGGAGCCAGGCTCTGGCTTTTGGAGCAAAGAGTGTATCTCCTACTTTGTGACATGGTATTGGAGAGGCTCAAGGTCCAAAACCTACTCCTGGAGATACAGAGATCTTTTTATCCGTGTATGTGTGATTTATAGCTGGAGATCCAAATTGAGTGGGATCTCCTCTCTTTCCCCTGGATCTCCCTTCCCACCACATTGACACCCTTTGAAGAGCCTCAGAAGAGGCAGAGGGTGTTTCTTTGCTCTCCTAAAGCGTTTTTGTTCAGGCAGGGGAGGCTTCATCCTTGTTTTCCATCCTCTGGGCTAAAACTATTGACACATCAGGCTCTGGTAGGCCAAGGTACCTCAGAACCAGCAGCCCCTAAGAAGGGGCTGGAAACACTGCTCCAAGGGATGAAAGATCCCCATCCCTTGTTCAGGATACAGCAGAGCTGATTTATAGCCCTCCTTCCTGTGGGGCAGAGCCTACTCAGAAAACGCCCTCCAGCTCTTGCCACTCAGCAGGTGGGGTGGTGGGGTAGGGGGTAGGTAAAGGAAAACGGGATCTGAAAAGCATGACTGGGTGCTAATCCAGGATAACTGAGCTGGGCAGGAGGGTGTCCTGGCAGCCTCCTCGTAATTGTTTGCCCTCCCAACAGACTGCTAGCTCAAATCCTGAGTAGGGAACAGCAGGGCCTTATAAGGAAACAAAACGGCTCAGGGAGTCCCAGTGCCGGTAGAGGGGAGAGCGGGCCAGGGCTAGGGCTGTGTGTCAGTGCTGTTGGTATGGAATCAGGATCGGTTGGGTTGGGAAAGGCTTCTGAGATTCGCAAGTCCAACCTGTGACCAATCCCCACCTTGTGAACCAGACCAGAGCACTGAGTGCCACATCCAGTTGTTGAACAGCTCCAATGATGACTCCACCACCTCCCTAGGCAGCCCCTTCCAATTTTTAACAACCTTTCTCTGGGCAACCTGGGCCAAGGCCTCACCACCCTCACAGGGAAGAATTTGCTCCTAATATCCAGTTTAAACCTTCTTCTCTGTCAGTTTGAAGCCATTCTCCTTTGCCCTGTCACTCCAGGCTCTTGTCCAAAGTCTCTCTGCAGCTTTTTTGTAGGCTTCCTTCAGGTCCTGGAAAGCCACAGTTAGGTCGCCCCTGAAATTACTGTTCTGTTGGGCTGTGAAGTGGCATGTTTGGTGTCTACAACAGAAAACCAGAGGAGAAGGTGCACAGGTGTGGCCAAGGGATGAGTACAAGGGCATAGCCACTCTCAGCCCAGAGAGCATCACCAGGACCTTCACCTTCGTGGATAGGGGAGCAAAGCTGCAAGACACAAGGAGGAAGAGCATCTGTGGGCTTTTGGAGTTGGTTTTTCCACATCCCTCCTCCCACGGTGGGTACCACATCCCACTCCTTCAGTGGCTTCCATGTGCAGTAGCCAAGCCACACACCTGAGCCGGGAGAGTTCCAAGACCACAGTGCTAGGGGAGATAAACCATCCTACCTGGGTGCTGAGCATCCCCCACCTTAGTGCTGAGCACCCTGGAGCCCTTGGATGCCGAGCATCCCCCTTCAGGAGCTGAGCATTCTGTCTGGGTGCTGAACATATGCCCTCAGGATCCAAGTACCCTTTCTCGATGCTGAGCATCTCCCTGGGTGCTGAGCACCCTTCCTCAGGGGTTGAGCATCACCCAGCCTTGGTGCTGAGCATCCCACCTTGGGGCTGGACATCCTCCTGGATGTGAACCACCTTCCCCTGAGGGTCTGAGCATCCCACCTTGACGGTGAGCATCCTCTCTCAGGGCTAAGCATCCCCACTGGCACGGAGCCCTGCAGCTTTATGTGATCCCACATCTCCTTGTGACCACACCCACAGCTCGTGGTGTCCCATGCTGTCCCCAGTCTCTGGAGCCACAGCTCCCACACCTCCCAGCACGTCATGGCACTTGTTTACTCCTCCTGTCCTGTCGCGTCACTTCACCTCAGCATTTCCTGGGCTGAGTGTCTGAAAATAGATATTTTTAACCTTTTAAAAATAGAAAGTCTCGCAGAACAGCAGCTTCTGTTTTTCCATTCCCTCCTCGTTTCATCTCACAGTGGAGAAACCTGGGAGTGGTGGGGTGGCCCTGTAAACAAGCTCCTGCAAAACAGGCACTGGGGAAAACACACATGTGCCTTGAGAATGAAAAGAAAGAGAAGGCAAGGGAGAAAAAAAACCCACAGCTAGAAAGGCCATCCACTTTTCACACAGAGCCTTATTTGGTATTTTCATGGAAAGTTATATCTTCACACTGTAAAAAATGTCACTTATTACTCATGCTTTACTAGGTAAGTGTGTTTTCCTTGGCAGTGAGTGCTCTGGTTTTTTTTTCTCTCTTCACTATTCTGCTACAAGCTATTTCGAAGGTTTCATGAGTTTCTCCATCAGAACTGGCACTCCTGCCGCTGTCTGCTGGATGGGGCTATTAAACCCGAGACAGAACTTCTGTTTGTTCAGGACATTTTAGGCTTCATTTAGCAGGACTGTAAAATTTGTCCTGTGTCAGGGTACACAGGGTGGCCTTTCAGCCCTGTAACTGCTGCACCAGTGCTGGTGGCTGTGTTGACACCCTGTCACCCTGTCACTGGTGTCACTCCATCCCCATAGCACTGCTTGTTCATGGGCATCACCCATTCCATGGTGTGGGTCTCACTGTGATCACAACATACATATGGCCATCACCCTGTCCCCATGTCACTAGCGCAGAGTGTCACCCCAATCCCATGGTCATTACAGGTGCATGGATGTCACCCACATGGTGCTACATGCATTGATGTCACCCTGCGTTTGTGAACACTATAGACAGGTGGGTGTCACCCTCTTCCTGTTGTCACTGCAGACACACAGGGGTGTCATGCTGTCCCTGCTGTTGCTACACACATGTGGGTGTCGCCCCACCCCCATGGCACTGCTTGTGCAGGGGCATCAGCCATCCTGCAGTCCATGCCACAGATGGGTGTCACCATCACTGTGAACAGCCACCACCTTGTCCATGAGGTCGCAGCATACCCAGAGACATTGCCCTGTCCCCGTGTCACTGTGCAGGGACAGCCCCCTGTCTCTGTGCCCACTGTGCGCAAGAGGACATTGCCCCATCCCACTGTCACCACGTCCACAGGTGTCACTGTCACCACACTCACCCTGTCCCCAAGGATCCCTGTACACACATGGACATGACCCTGTTCTATAGTGACTGCACATGGGTATTTCGTTCCTGTGATCACTGCATACAGAGAGATGTCACGTTGTCCCTGTGTACACATGGGCATCACCTTGTCCCCACAGACACCATGTACAGAGAGATGTCATTTTGTCCCAGGGTCCCTGTGTACACATGGGCATAACCTTGTGCCCATAGTCACCATGCATGGGAATGCCACCTTGTCTCAGGGTCCATGCACACATACGCATATCACCCTGTCCCCAGAGTGAATACATGCACATAGATGTCTCCTCCCAAGGTCCCTGCACACACATGGACATAACTCTGTCCCCAGAATCCCTGCACACATGCAGATACCACCTTGTTTGTGTCCCCTCACACACACTGTCACCTCCTGCCCTCCACTGCAGGGAAGGCAAGCAGTGGCACAGCCCCTCCACCAGCTCCATGCCCATCCTGCCAGCCACCGCCTCCTGCCACCAGCGCCTGCCATTGCCGCCACACAGCCCCAGGCCGGGCTCAGCGCAGCTGCGGTTCCCGGGCGCTCTAAAAGCCAGCTTTGTGTTTTCCAGCCAGGCCCTCACTTGGCACACGATTTTAATTAGAGTCTAGTTACACGGCTCGGCAGATGTGGAATGTATTTCTTAGCCCAGGTGGAATAAATCTATTGCCATAAAATCCAACCCCCCTGTTATAAATTCTCCCTTCTAAATAGCCCAGTATTGAGATGAACAGCCACCACCAGCCTTCCTGCTCATACCCCCTCATTGCAAACCCTTCTCTAAGTGCTTAATGAACTCTAATTTTATTATATTCCCTGGCTGTTTGGGGTGGGCTTCTGGTCCTGATGCAGGTTCTCAGCTACTAGCCCTGCTGCAAGGGAGGGTACAGGCAGCTGGAGAGGACTCCAGTGCAGAGGACTCACCAGCCAGGGCATTTTTGGGGGGCTGGCACTGGGATACCACCTTTCCTTGCACCCAGAAGGGGATGATTGAGGCTGAGGAGGGGTGACAGAGCTCAGTGCCAGCTGCTGATGCACCATCATGTCACTTCCAGTGACAGGGATATTTGTGGGGACTGACCCTGCCAATTTGGAGATCTGTATCTGCTGGGGGAATACCAGCTGCAAGGTTCTAGCCACCCCAGGGACATCCCTGCTCTTCCCAGGTCCCTTGTGGTGCATGGGATGGCCAGGAGTGTGTCCCTGGAGTTAAGCCCTGTACCAAGGCCTGTCCATGGCCCTTGAAATCAGGCACAGCCACTTGGGGAGGCCAGAGAGGCATTAACAGGGAGATCTGGTCCCTCAAATCTGGGATCTCAGCCCTACACACATTTTCATCCCTCTCTGTCTCAGCCACGGTCCCAAATGGCTGCTCCACTGTTCCCAGGCCACCCACCCTGAGGAGGAGACATAACCCTGGGATGGGGTGCCTGGCATGGCTGGTGCTGGTGCTGCTCCCTCTCAGCATTGCAGAGGGTCTGGCTCAGTGCCATGTGGTGCTTGCCTTGTGCCAAGGCAGAGGTGCCAGAAATTAACTCGTTGGGATGTTACTGTAGCTCAAGCAGCAAAACAACATCACGCTCCCCGGGAAGGGGACTCAACCAAGAGGCTACACCTGCCTGAGGATGCTGGAGTTGGGACACAGCACTCCCTTCCCCGGGGAATTAAATCTCCTCCTCCACCTCCCCTCCATGTTGTGGGTGCCAAGGGGCTGTTTGCAGATTTTTGGGAATTGTTTATATGAGTTTGGTGGCTGCAGCCACACTGTGGATGCACAGCACACCATCACATCACCACCATGGCACCTGCACACCCTCATCCTGCGAAATTTGGAGTCTTGAAAGCTTTAAAGCTGTTCATCCAAGAGAAGTCTGACCCTCCTCCTCATCCTTCTCCTCTGTTGCTGCTGCTGCTGCTGCAGGTTCTGCTCATCCACACCACCACAGCCATTCTCACTGTACATTTTATATTTTAATATTCAAATAAGATTATTCTTATAATGCTAGATTTCTGGCATTCCTCCCATGCCACATGGCTACAACTCTCCAGCCCTTTTTACCCACACTTGTGTTCCCTGGTGTTCATCTGGGAAAGGATTTTGGGAGTAAATTTGGGAGGTATGAGACCTGGCAGATGTGCTGCAAAGGAGCCCAACTACATCACCCAAAAGCAATCTGACCAAGTCCCATCCCTGTATCCCAGGGATTCCTGCTGTAGGAGCGTCCCTATCATCCCAGTTTTAAGCATGAGGATGCTGGTGGAGATGTTGCCAAAAGCTTTGCTAAAATCCCAGCATATCTCATCCCTGGTAAGGTTAGGGTTTCCCCCAACTGGCCTCTCGTCTGGCTGGGATTTTGCCATTGCCAGTGTGCCAAGGAGCCGTGGATGATGTTATCCCTCCTTCCCAGACCAGGTGTGGAGAGCACAGCTGCTCCCTGGGGGTGCAAAACTTCAAGAGGGAGGAGTCACCATCCCCACCGTGAACAGGGGTTGGTTAAGAGCATCATTCAAGGCTTGTTTTGGAGCCCCGTGCAGAGATCAGGCTACTCTTCTGCTGGTCTCATCAAAAGAACAATGAGCCAGAACTGTGCCAGTTCCAGCTCCCACCACTTCTCCACATGCAGCCCATCCTCTGTCTTCCACTAAGATCTGTAACATGACTCCAAGGGCCACCAAGTTCTTTGGAAGCAAGCCAGCAGCCAAGCCAACCCAGACATCCCCATACCAACCTGTACATCGGCTGCCTGCCCAAGCAAGAGAGGTAAAACTCAAGTTTTGGCTCATGGGAAAATGATTCCACCACGACAATGATCATCTAGAAAGGGTTAAATTGCCATTTCAAAGACAAAGCTTTCCTCAAAATATTTTGGGATGCATTAGAGTTAACCCTGGCCATGCCATGAAGGACAAAACTCCCTGATTTGCACCAGAGCTGCTCAGAATTGCAGGGCAGGTTCAAGGGCAAGAGGCACACAAATGGAGGACCATGGTCAGCATTTGGTGAGACTGATCTGGAAATCCAACACTGGTCACGTGATTGCTTGTTTATTAACAGATCAACACTGTCTGAGGAGTTTGTCCTGATAATTTTGGGAATCTATCATTGGCTGGTGGTCATTTAGATGAAGGGCCAAATTATATTCAGTTCTAACTGACCTTTTTTTTGTTCATTTTTGAGATTCACATTCAGCTTTAGATGCCAATAATCAATCTCAGGAAGGCAGCAAAGTGATTTCCAGTTCCAGGTTTTCCCCTGGAAGCCTCTTGGCCCAGTTGGTGATCCCTGACAGCCTCACCGTGGCTCAATGCAGCCACAGTCACGTATTAAAAGCCTCCACCCATTGTGGAACTGGGCCTTCTTGACTTTCCAGGAAGGTCATGGAGGGCAGGACAATCTGCAGCTCTCCTCTGCTGGACAAGTAGGTTCCAGATTCCCTCACTCCACTTGGGAGGAGAAGGAGCCCACAACAGTGTCTGTGTAACTTCTCAAGACATGCTAAAAGCATCTTGGAAGGGGATCAGTATTTCAACTGATAATTCATTATTCATGTTTGTCCTGTCACAGAACAGGAGCCGGAAGCCTGACAGCATTTCAAGGAGCCCCTGCAGCCGCCCTGCCAAATCCTTCTTGCAACCTTTTGCCTCAGTGAGCAAAACTCTGCTTTACTGGGTTTTCCTGTGAGAACTGCAGCCTGGAGCACTCAGCACCCAGCTAAATCCAGATGCAGAGACAGGCAGAGGGAAAAAAAAACACAACACAAACCAAAACTAAATTTTGCCTGTTTGGATGGACACTGACACTGCAGGTGGTGTTGGGGGGACACTTGCCTAAATTTCCCATTTAGACAGACATCTCATGGGCAAAGGAAGGGATGAAGAGGGTGTGAAAATAGAGGGATAAGGGGATAAATGGGCCAGTTCTGCTAAAGCAGGTGGATGATCACTGCATTTGCCTGAAGTTAGTGCAGTTTGTCTCATTAATTAGACTCCATTTTCTTCACTGAGCTGCATTTATGTCTTCCCTGTCCTGGCTTTATTCTGCAGGTAAATGTGCCTGTTTGGGGGTCTGGGTGTCAGCAATACATGTCACAGCTGGGTATTGGAGAAGCTGGGATGGAGACTGGAGAGACTGTGGGGCTGGAAGCTGTGACTGGTGGGACTGGGAGATCACTGGGAGCCAGCTACTGGAGAGACCTTGGGAGCTGGAGGCTGATGGCTGGGAAGGCTGTGGCAGGGCCTGCCAGAGGTGTCATCACCTCACACGACATGGGGAGCCTTGTTTCTCAACTCGCCACACCAGAACGGGCTGAATCTGTCCTGAATTCCCATCAGGCTCCAAGCCCCTCTCAGGGTAGCTTTGGGCCTAGTGAGCCCTTAAAAACCAACAGTGTTCCCAGCTGCCTTCCCCACCTTGGGGAAAGCCCAAGCCAAATCTGGCAAACCTCAAAATCCATATTCCAGCATGCACAAGAAACAGCCCCATCCCCAGAGTGATCCGAGTCCTTCTGAGCAGCAGCACAGGCCTCTCTGACACCTAGCCTTGCCATGGGAATGTCTCAAGCTCCACCCACTCAAAATCAACTTGCAAAGTTTAAAGAGGAGCATGTCCAGGACACAACTCTTTGCTATTTGGACACTTGGCCACCTTTTCTCTCCTGCTCCTCCCAAGATCACCACCTACCACTTGGGGACACTGAACTGCAGCTCAGAGGACATGTGCTGATGTTTGCTCCACAGTTTCTCTTCTGTGTCTAATGGGTTCATCAGGATTATTTTCATTGTCTGTGCAGCTGGAAGGCAAAAGGGGGCATCTGGGCCAAGTAATCCTTCTTACTTCATTTCCAACTGTTCTGAAAGCTCCTGATCAGACGACCCAGATGGTGCTAAAGGGCCATGAACAACCATTAAACAGTGGGTTATTGTTGTGCCCCTTGAGTTAGATAATTGTGATGGGCTCGAACTAATTCATTTCTACCCAAAAAACAGCACTGAATCATGGTCTTTTGGCAACGCTGGTGAGAAGGACTTGTAAGCAGTTCCCTTTGGATTTATCCAGCCTGTACAGGCAGGGACTGTACTGACCAAAAAATAGGAGAGGGAATAAAACCACTCCTATGGGCAGCTCTCCCACATCCCATAGGACAGGAGAATCATGGAATAATCCACCAACTCCTTTGTACCACTGGTCTGTCCCTTGGAAACCGCACATTTGGGAGTGGCCACATCACACCTGGAAGGCAGAGAAGCATCATAATGGAGGAAAGGACCTTTGGGAATTTGGTCACACCATGCTGGTCACATTTCCTCTATCTCCCATCCCCTCCTCTATCTCCAGCCCCACCAGCTGCCATCTCCAAGCATTTCCCTGTATTTCTCATCACTCCCTTCCCTGCACCCATGTTCCAGTCAGGGGCTTTTTCCAGTGTCTGAATAGTCTCCACTTTCTGGCAAGAATTTTTCTCTGCAGGGATTTCTTTGTTTCTCAGTTTTGGGGAGCTTTGACAAAGCTGGAGGCAAGGAAATGCGAGCTCATTTCCCCAGCAAGTCAGACAACCCTCCAGATTAGGTACACCCTGAGCTGCTCCAGCATCCAAAAAGGTGCAGAAGTAGGAGAAAACAGTGATCACAGACACATTTCTATGGGAGAAGAGACAGGAAATATTAGGACTGTTTAGTCTGGAGAGAAGACAGGTGGCACGAGAAAAGCCTGTGAGCTACCTATCACGGACAGCCCTCTGGGTTCTCCATTTCTCATGGCTGAAAAGGGAAAGGATGTGCAGAGGAGAGCCAATGTGGTGTGTGGGTCTCTATGGAGAGCTACAATCCCTGTTTTAAGGCAAATCCTATTCTTTTTGGGAGAAATCCCTTCATTTGGCCAGGGAAAGGTGATATGAGAATGTACATCCCAATTCATTGGGAGATGCTTAAAAATTGAACCCATCTCCAGAGCTTCACACAGGACATACGGAACAGCACCAAGCCCAGCAAGACCTTATTTTATGTGACTTAATTTCCCCATGGCAGAGCCCTAATGATGCAGTGACACCCTAAACTAAGCAGTGCGCGTCAAATGCACCAGCTCTCCTGTCTTACCCAGTGGGGAACGAGACTCTGGTGAACACAACCAAGAGGTATTGGCTTCCCCTTCATGCAGATTAAAGTGAAAATAGATATTTTGCATGACTCAAAATCCAAGGTAATGTAAAACAGCAGGATCCAAGGAAGTGAGTGTAGCTGGTAATTATATGGACATATAGTTTGGAGAAGTATTTTGACTGACCTGATAATAGAGCATGAAATAGCATGGCTCTGACGTAAAAGAACCCTAATATCCTGGAAGTAGAGCCAAGATTTCTGATGGTGACTTGCCATCCATGCTGGAGCACACAGCCACGGGGTAATTCAGGCTGGATGGGACCCCAGGAGGTCCCTGGTCCAACTTCTCGCTCCAAGCAGGGATAACTTTGAAGTTACATCTGGTTGCTCAGAGTTGTGTCCAGGCAAAAGCTGAGTTTCTCCAAGGATGGGATGCCCCTCCTTCCCTTGGTCCCAGTTCCAGCATTTCTGAAGGGGAAAACACTTTTGGCATAGCTTCCAGCTGAACTGTGCCCAGCCAGTCACTGCCTGCCTAGTACTGGGAACCCAAACTGGGCCCAGTGCCCAAATGCTCTCTGCAGAGTCCAAAGGTGTCTCAGCACAGGTTGGACCAGCCATGGGAGACCTGATGCACCTATTGAACTCAAAGTGGACCACAACGGGAGGAGAGAGGGTTGCAGGAGGGCTGGCAGGAGGTACAGGTCCCAGAGAAGAAGCAGCAGGACATCTGGATCTTGTAGAAGCATCAGGAGATGCAAATCCTGTAGAAGCAACAATTAAGTCATGACATCTCCCTGAGGGTCAAGAAGGGCTGATGTCCCATTCTCCTTCTGGCTCAGGTCAGAGGTGGTGTCTGAGTCCATGCCAGATTGTCTTGGACAAGGTATTTGAAGTCCCAAAAATAGGTTTGGGTGTTTGCTGTGAGGTTTCTTTGCTCTAAAGACATCAGGCTGCCTCCTTGGGACAGCATCAAGACCCATGACACTCCTCCACCTTGGTGGTGCAACCAGTGGGTGCTGGATTTCTTCTCATGGGTTTATCCACATCAGCAAAGGTCCAGGCTGGCTGAAAATCCTTCTGATGCTCTGTGGATAGTTCAAGAGAAACCTGTCCAGAGAGGGGGGGCATCAGCCAGGTTATGCAGAGAGGTCTTGGAAAGCTTCATCTTTTCCCAAACAACCCATGACTGAGCTTATCATAGAATCATTTAGGTTGGAAAAGCCCTCTAAAATAATTTAGTCCAACCATTCCCCCAGCATTGCCAAGGCCACCACTGACCCATGTCCCCAAGTGCCACATCAACATAGCTGTTATATACAGGGATGGGCACTCCACCACTGCCCTGGGCAGCCTATGCCAGAGCTGAACAATGCTTTGGGGAAGAAATTTTCCCTAATATCCAACCTAAACCTTCTCTGGTGCAATTTGAGGCCATTTACCCTTGTCCCGTCATCTGAAAGAAGACCCTCACCTGACTCCACTTTCCTGTCAGGGAGTGGTGGAGAGCAAGAAGACCTTTTCAAATCCAATTCTATGCTTCCGTGGTCATCTCTGCAACCACAAGCTGAGGTTTCTCCTCATTCGTAGATGTGCAAACACAGCCAGTATTGAAAGAGATGAAAAGTCCCATGGCACTGTGTCAGCTCTGCCCCCAAGTCAACCCTCTCTTCACAGCTTAGGCTGGAAACAGGGTGATCCCTGCTGAGGCAAATGGACAAAGGGAGGAGGAGGAGGGCAAGGAAGGCGATGCCACCCATGGTGAAGTGCTGGCTTCTGATCTGTGACTGCTGATCCAATTAAAAGGGTTAATCCCCACAGATGCCCCTGCAGGGAAGGCAGTCTCTAAGAGGTCCCCTGCAGGGAGGTGTGGTCATTAGGGCAAGTTCCTGATCATTAGGTGGTAGGAAGAAAGGGTGGTCACCAGCCCACGTGGCCCTTATGCATGCTCCCAGAGCTCCTTTGGGGTGGTTCTTTACAGTCCTGGGAGAAATGGAGGGCTCTGATACTGGTCAGCATTCAAGGTAAACCAAGATGTCCCTTCCATGCAGGGAATAGAAAGCTGGAGGACCCAAAAGGTTATGTCTGGAAAAGGATGGATGTGAACAGATGGCTGGCTGGCTGGCTGGATAATAATGGACAGGGATAATGAATGGAAAGTCTCTGTCATCTGAAGGGAAAGCTCAGCCCACCCTCATATCCCTGTTGGCTCAGGAGTCACTTTTACTCCACTCAGATGAGACCCCACCTGCAGTGCTGACTCCAGCTCTGGGGATTCCAACATCAGAAGGATGTGGAGCTGCTGGAGTGAGTCCAGAGGAGGCCACAGAGATGCTCCAAGGTCTTTAGCCCCTCTGTTCTTGAGACAGGTGCTTAAAGGAGCTCCAAGAAAGCTGGAGAGGGACTTTGGGCATAGGCCTGGAGTTACAGGACAAGAAGGAATGGCTTCCCACTGCCAGAGGGCTGGGTTAAACAGGATATTGGGAAGAAATTTTTCCCTCTGAGAGTGGTGAGGCACTGGCACATGTCGCCCAGAGAAGCTGTGGCTGCCCCACCACTGGAAATGTTCAAGGCCAGATTGGACAGGGTTTGAAGCAACATGATCTAGTGGAAGGTGTCCCTGTCCACGGCAGGGGATGGGACTGGATGATCTTTAAGGTCCCTTTCAACCCAAACCAATTTGTGATTCCATGATTCAGAGAGTTAAGAGTCCTTCCTGCCTCATTGCAGAGAGTAGAGGGGAGGCCTCCTCAGGTGGAGACCAGCTGTCCTGTGCCCCCCATGGCTGTGTCCCTCAGACAGGACACTGGTTCTGCTCCAGGACCAGTGCAAGGCTTATTCCTCCAACCAAATCAGCAAAAAGCAATGGCATCCCAGTTTTGTCTGCCAGGAGTCAGCAGCTGAGATACGAAGCCTGGAGCTCACGCCTTTGGTCTGTGCTGCTGCAGCAAGTGAGAGGGAACTGCAGCCAAGGAGAAAATGTTTTACTATTCCATATAAAATTTATGGGGTGCCTTTTATGACAGTGTCCCAAAACAGGGCTGCAATAAAGGGGTAAGCAGAAAGCCTGACTCCCACCAACAGAGAGCTGGCAGGGGTGTGATGCTTTATGGCAGGGGAGAAGCTGATACAACAGAAGATGAGATGATGTTTGGAGGCAGCCAGGGAAAGTGGATGTGATGCGTCTGGGTGATAAAGAAAGTTATGGGAGGATGAAACAGCTACATCATGCAAAAGGCATCTTTGGAGACTTCCACATCTCCCATTCATGATGGGTACACTCAGCACCAACCTAGCACCAAACCCTGTTTGCTGGGACCACCTTCAGTGCAAGGACAACAGAAGAACTGGGAGCAGAGCCAACCTACTGCACTTTGGAGCTTGTGCACCAGGACAATGTCATCCATGTTTCCCAGGGAGGGACCAGGCAGTAGCTTCATTTCTTAGTGGGAAGCTCCTCAGTATGAGACTGCTTCTCCATCTCCATCTTGTGTTCCCATGAACCTCTCTCCAAAGAAAGTCTATCTTGCACATCACTGTTAATCTCCAAACTTCCCCAGCAAAGGCAGAGCTCAGCCAGGGCTCCAGGCGATGCAGCACTGGGGTGATGCAACACTGTGGTCACTTCAGATACATAGTGCTTTTGGAAACAAACACAAAGCACTATGCTCCAGGTAGGAATTACTCAGTGAGGGATGGCAGAGACCACATTCATGGAACCATGGAATCACAGAGCTGTTAAGGTTGGAAAAGCCCCCTAAGACCATCAAGTCCAACTGTTCTCCCAGTACTGCCAAGGCCACAATTGACCCATGTCCCCAAATGCCACATCCACATGGCACACATCCCCAGGGATGGGGACTCCACCACTGCCCTGGGCAGCCTCTGTCAGTGATAGACAAAGAAATTTTCCCTAATATCCAACCTAAACTTCTCTGGTACAACCTGAGACCGTTTCCTCTTGTCCTATCACTTGTTACGTGGGAGAAGTGATTGGCCCCATGCAGGTTTCTCTGTCATTGCTCTCCAAAGGGTTTCTCCTGGTCATGGAACATGCAGACACATCCACCATCCTCCTAGACATGGATCTCTGTGTCTGGGCCCAGTATAACCTATAGAGGCTCAGTATAACCTTTATGAACTCAGTAGAACTTATATGGGCTCAGTAAAACCTCTATGGGCTCAATACAATCTACATGCGCTCAGTACAACCTATCTGGGCTCAGCACAATGTATACAGCCTCAGTATAACCTTTATGGGCTCAATACAACCAATATGGGCTCAGTACAACCTATATGGGTTCCATACAGCCTAAATGGGCTCAGTATAACTTATAAGGGCCCAGTACAATCTTTATGGCCTCTTTTCAACCTCTGTGGGCCCAGTACAATCAGTATGGGCCCAGTGCAATCAGTATGGGCCCAGTACAATCAGTATGGGCTCAGCGACCTACAGATACCTGCAGGAAACCTCATCTGGATGGGAATTTGTGCTGGTTTTCTCTCAGCCTTCCCCAGGAACCCAACAAAGCAGCTTTTTTTGAAACTCCTGCTGCTTCTGGACACAAATTGCGCCTCAGCTCAGCTCCAGTTAGATCAGCAAGGGTGAGTTAATTAGGCTGATAAGTAAAGGCTCAGGCTCTGCCCAGAGCTGGCAGCATCCTTCCTGCAGCTACAGCCATGCAGGAGAGGGGTTCGCTTTGCCCCTCTCTCTTCACCTCATGCCATGGGGAACATCCTTAATGCCCAAAGCATCAGTGTGATTTGTTTTCCTGGATAAGCTGAACCATCTCAGCCCCAGGATCATTGCCTGGCTCTGGTGAGCAGTGCTACCTCAGTACCCGCTAGCTGCTCCAATTGTCCTTGGTTGCTCCTTGCTGTGGGTTCTCTGGAGCTTTGCTCTTTCACTCCTCCATCCTTTGGCACCTGTTTCCATCCACGTTGTATCCACCAACTCTGGTTTTTTTGAGCAGAATAAAGAGAGAAGAGGAAGGCACGGGGTGGGATCTACTCACACTGATCCTTCCACAGTCCCATGTGAGTGATTACCTGTGCAAGTCAGAGATCCTGGCCTCCTCAGCAGTTCCTGGCCAACATTCCAGGACCTCTGCAGCCTGGGTTTATCACATGACCACTAGCCCCAAGATCTCTTTTCAGCCCAAAACCATGTGCAGACCACAGGGAAATGGGGAGAGATGATCCCCTGTTGATGAGCAAAACATCCATGGGATCCTGTATCCCTACCCTGAAGGGTCAAGGGGGTCAGACCCCACCAGGATGGGGTTCCCCCCAGAGATGTAATACAGACCCTACAGGGAAAGGAAAACCAGTACAGGAAGCTGAGTCAAGAAGACACTTTAATCAGATTTATTGGACAGATTTGGATCTCCAAATAAATAGATTTATCAAAACAGAATAAAACAAGAATCCAAGGATAAATACAAGTATCAGAACCAACCTGAAAATCCCCCAAAGCTATTTCCAGACAGGGGGAAGGTGATGCTGCTGCATGCCCTGCTCCCCATGCTGCAGAAATTGTCCTATTGGCCCTTTGGAAGATGCCCCTTCTGTGAATACAGCCCAGTAGATATTATGTAGGATATATATAAATATATAGCATAATAACCTGCTTAATAGTGACCTTAGTGCAGTGTTCAGGGTCTCAGACCCTCTCAGCAGATGGGTCCACCCAAAAACTATGTCTTCATGTGATCTGCAAAGAAAGGAAAAGGATTCTCTCAGATGGAACAGAGGAGGAAAGACACAACCTTTTTCATGAAACACTCTGGTGTGTTTTCAGCCAAAGGGAACCCTTTGCAGATCACAGGGGCTCCAGGAAAAGAAATAAGGATGATTTTTCTTTCCTTGTAGATCATCTTTGTGTCAGCAGTTGGAAAGAAGTGCAGTCAAGTTTTGCTCCTGGTGTTTTTTTGGGGAATGATTGGGTGTCAGGGATGTATCCCACCTCTTCATGTCATACCAGGTCTCACACCTCTGCCATCTCTCCCTCTTCCCTCTGCAGGATAGCAGAAGATGGATAGAGGCTGGAGAGAGGCACCTCCATGGCTGTGGCTTCAACATGGATCAACTGGGATCTGGAGTTTCTGGAACTTACACTAGTGTATCCTTTATTGCAGTGCCAGTCTAGTTAATAAATCTGGTTCTCATATATTTGTGTATGTGTGGGTGTGGAGATAAATCAATAGCTAGGGTAATGGTTTTTTGCTTTACAAGTTCTTTGTTTCCTTCTCTGGACTCTCTGTCATCCTCAGCTCTGATGTCTGGGCTCGGAAGATGTTCCAGTGACCTGGATGAGCAGAGAGGGGCATGCATTAGCAACAATCTTGGAGCAGGAGAGCACAATTCACCCCATGTGTAGCACCCTCTGTGCTGGAGGATCCACAAGGACCATGCTGGAAGAGAGGCTGGGATAGAGATCTACCCATAACACCAGCCACAGCCAGAGCAGCTTATCAGTGATCCATCACCCAGCTCTAGATTTTGTCATCTTAAAATAGTATTTGAGGCCAAGAGGGGCCTTCTCTACCCCTTGCAATGCAACTAATGACACAATCAACGGCACTTCCAATACTTTTCCTGGTAAACCCTTGCATGGTCTTAAAAGAAAAGGAGCTCAGACTGAAACAGGGGTAAATTCCCCTCTCTACCTCCTCAAAGGGTGCTTTGATGTGATCTTAGGGCTTTGTCCTGCCTGGCATGTCTGGGATTTGGGATAACTCGCTGCCTCTCAGGGGCAAGAAGCATTTTGCCTGTCCTCTGTCTCACCCTCAGAAAGCAAAAGTTTCAGTTTCATGGGCATTGGACAGGTAGGTTTCTCTCCTCCCTTCTGTGAGCCCCATTTATTCAGGGTGCTTGCTCAAAACCCCTCATTTTCCTGCTGCTGCCTCAGCCTTGGCTCTTCTACCTCTGATAGGGGAAAATCCTGCTGCAGGAGGAGAGGAACTCCCCTAAATCCTCCACAACCTCACCAGTGAGCTGCAGATTCACAGCAAAGCAAATATATCAGTGGGAGCTGGAAAGACACCCCCAAAGAGAAAGTGTCCCAATTCCCCTCCTTGATCCCACAAAACACCAGCATCCCTGGATGTGCAGGAGGTGGCTGGAGGTGCTTTCCCTCCAGATGTTTCCTTCGCCTACAATTCCAGCAAGGATTATGCAGCCCCAATGTCTCATCCCAGGAGTGGAGGGAATATTTTCTGGTTGAATTAATCTCCTGTTGTGAAGAAACCACCCATCAATGCTTTCCTAGAACTTGCAATCACGGCAGAGGGATGGTTTCCCAACAGGATTATTTGCCAGATAAAACTGAGACAAGAAGAAGCAGGCACATGACTCCATGAGAGTGTGAAGCAGGGACTGGAAAATCCCCCCAGATCTTGTCCCAAGTGGATTGGGGGTGAAAACAGATCTCCAGCCTCCCTGGTGCACTGGATGGACTGTGCAGCAGCAAGCACTGTTCTGGACTGACCCAGTGACCTATGGGTGCTGGACAATATGGGAATGGCTCTGATCCCAACCTATCCCACTAAACTCCAACCCAGCCCAGGAGGAGAGGCAGCCAGCAGGAAATAGCATGGCAGTTTCACTCTGTACAGGCACTCTCGGCATGTGCACTGGCATTTTTGCTTTTCGTAACATTTACGCACATTCAAGAACACTCAGAGTGATTTTAAAAACATTTCAACAGTTTATTTTCTTTCTAATCCCTTGCAGCATTTATTTTTTCCTCCCCCACCCCTAAGGCCAGATGGATTAGATATAAAAATCAAACAGTTTTATGAGCTTTCGAGAGAGAAATCCTTTGGATTTCACAAGGGTGCATCCACTTTTAGAAAGCTGGCTGCCCTTTCCAATACCATAAAGTGGCTGTTAATCAGGAGTGTTGCATATGGGTGTGAAAACAGATCAGCCCCAAGCCGGCTAAGCTTGCACAAGCCTTTTCCCTATGGTTCAGCTCCCCATGCTGTGCTGGGATTTACGCAGCCTTTTGGAATGGCCAGAGAAGAGCAGGAAAACAGTGGGTTGTACTGAAGGAGCAAGGAAAAGGGATTTTTCTCTCCCTACCTTCATTTGTCCTGGTGATCAACCTGAAGTTTTGTGCTTCTTGCTTGAATTCTTGTTTGCTGATCTTCTTGGTTTGGATCAGGTGGAATATTCCTGCAGAGGGGAACAAAAGGCATCAGATTATAGATTTAAGGCTCACACAAGTTTGGATGTTCTGTCCCGTCCTGAGATGCAAAAGAGAAACAGCCTGCCCTGGATGCCATGGATGCCCTGGAGTCCTGGTTCAGGGCAGGACCTGCTGGCAAAGCCTGGTGGGATTTTGACAGTAAAACAAGGGCTGATAAAGACCAGGAGAGATCTCATTTGAATATTAGATTGAATATTAGGAAGCAACTCTTCCCTGTGAGGGTGGTGAGACCCTGGCACAGATTGCCCTGGGCAGCTGTGGCTGCCCCATCCCTGGAAGTGTTCAAGGCCAGGTTGGATGGGGCTTGGAGCAATGTGGTCTAGTGGAAGATGTCCCTGCCCATGGCAGGCGGATGGAACTGCATGAGCTTTAAAGTCCCTCCTAACCCAAACCATTCCATGATCTTATGGTTCAATGCAAACAGTACTGCTCTCTAAGTCAGGACACAGCAGGGATACCATGAAGCAGGTGAAAACTAGGATTTTGTTGCTCCAGAAAACCCATCATGCTGGAGGAGTTCTGACCTCCCCCAAAACCATAAAAGAAATAAAGGTGAGACCAAGAAGATGCTGAGATCCCTGTCCCCTTTGCTCTCTCTCAACCACCTATCTCCCCTGACTGCAAGACCCCTCCATCCTCAGGTGTTTTCCTTTCCTGGAAGCAGCTGGAGACCAAAGTTTTCCATCTCTCAGGCACCAGCCCTGAAATTCCTCCAGGACAGGAAAAAACATGAGTGACCTCAGCAGAGTTTGATATTTCTGCCTGTGCCAGCATTGTCCCATTAGTGGAGGTGCCTGACTCAGATGTTTGACCCAAGCAAATCAGAACCTGCACTTAGCAATGGAAATGACCTTTTTGTGGGATTAGGGGTTATGATATTCCAAAGCATGACAAACCAGGCAGGTATGCCTGGCATATCCTTCCCCACCTCCCACTCAGGCCCCCAGAGCATCCAGCCACTTGCTGTCAGCAGATGTGAGAGGCAACATGGTCCCCCTTATTTGGTTAAGACACTTGATTCCCAGCACCAATTACACATAAAAGGAGTATGTAAAGCAAGGGAACTAGCTTGCAATCCTTCTAAATGAGATGTTACAGACTGTGGAAAATTAATACAGGAAGTCAAAGACATACAGAGAAATACGTGGGTATTTGGACTATTAATAAGTCCTTTCATTGGGCTGGGAAAAGAAGTCCTACCAGTAACAAAAGAAGATATTGGATGGAGGTAATATAACGGTTAATGACGCAAGAAAGGCACAAGTGTTCAATAAATCATTCTGGTCTATACTTAGAAAGGGGCAGGAGGCTGTGCTTGCAGTCCCCATGCCTGATGAAGCATTTTCCAGCACATTAGTAAGGAAGAGGGTATTTTAAATGTGAACTACAAGAGATAAATATCTTTTAACCAGTGGACCCAGATAAGGCTCCCCCAAGAGCTCTCTCAGAGCTGGCTGAGACCTTTGCCCTAGGACGGCCATTCCTGACAGATGCCAGGAGGTGGGGAGCAGTGGAGGAATGCAGAGGATGCTCCAGCAAGCACAAGGAGGGCACAAGGCAGCACAGATAAGAATAGTCCACCTACCAGAGAAGCAGGAGGGGATGGAGCTGGAAAAGGGTGATGCCACTTACTGGCAAGCTGATCCCATCCAACAGGCAGGATCATTCCTTGCAACGTTTTGGGTGGGATGGAGGGAGGTGGTGGGGCTGTCAAACACTTATCACCTACCTTGGTGCTTTAAAGGGGGTTTATCAGGAAGATGGGAACAGAATTTTTAATAGGGCTTGTAGAGAGAGGACAATGGATCATGGTTTTAGACTAAAATAGGGGAGATAAAAATTAGATAGGAGAAAGAAATTTTTTATGGTGAGAGTGGTGAGACCCTGACACAGGTTGTCCAAAGAAGCAGTGGCTGCCCCACCCCTGGAAGTGTTCAAGGCCAGGTTGGATGGGGCTTGGAGCAATGTGGTCTAGTGGAAGGTGTCCCTGTCCATGGCAGGGGTTTGGAACAGAGTGATCTTTAAGGTCCCTTCCAACACAAAGCAGTCTATGACTTGATAATTCTATACTTTAGGTGCATAGGTCTCAAGATCCAATAAAAGTAGAGTACAGTAGAGCACAAGGAATTGATTAATGGAGCAGTTCATCTTTCCTAATTTTGGAGAGACAGGCTCTTCTGCAGTGCCTTCTTGCCCATCCTGAAATGGGTGGATGGAACAAACCATAATTCTCTCCGCTGGCTATATGAGGATCCAACATTAGCAGTACTTAATGCTGGGCTGGGGAGTAAAGCAAGTCTAGTTCAAGAAACTGGTCTCAAGACTTTCTAAATCATCTGCAAAACAAAGCCTTAGTGAGTGGATGTGGGTGGGATCCTGGGTGCACATGGGAGTGTGAGACCCATCCTAGCAGGACATAATCTTTGGCTAGAGACTCACACCCTGGTTTGGGCTCTGCATTTCAAGAAATACACTTAGAGTCCAGAGCAGAGCTGTGGGAAGGACCAAAGGACCAGAAATTTCCAAAATCAAGGAAAGACCGAAAATATTCAAGTGCATAAGCAGTGTAAGAGAGGACAGAGGTAGGAGTTGATGGCATCTTCAGAGGAAAGGACTGTGCTCTTCAGATCTGCAGTGAAGAGGATGAGAAGGCATGAGCTTGAGCTGCACATTGGCTGTAGAGTCTCCATGTCACAAGAAAACACCAGAAAAGCTTGGGGATGGCTGGTCTGGACCCTGCAGGTCTCCTCCAGTGCAGGTATGAGGGAATACCAGCATGGTGGTTTCCTAGGAATGGCTGGAGGTCCCAGAGCTGCCAGTTTTCAGGATAGAAAGGAGTATTTTGATCACTGTCTAATCAACAACCTGGCAGCATAAATCTGAGAAAGGGGTCCATGGGTGGACCACACCTCCAATCCAGGTGTAGAGCAGGAACCAACAGCAGAGCCTCCAAATCATTCTGGTCCCTCTCTGATCCTGCCTATTCCTTTGTTGTTCTCACTCACCATGATAACTCCTGGTGGTGTTCAGACCCCTAAAACCATGGGGAAGCCACCACTGCAGCTCTTCTGGAGGCTGGTCGTGCACGACCAGGCAACTGGCTAAGATTTTTGGCTGGCTATTGCCACTGGTTTCTCCTCTCAGCTCCTGCTTCATGGAGAAAATCCTCCAAGCTTAGAAACAGAGAAGCCGTGTAGGTATCACAAGCCCATACAAAGGCAGATGGTTACTCCACACACACTGCATTGCTGGTAGAGCAGATGGACCATGGAGAGATGGAATCTGTATGTGACTCTTTCCCAATAATAACAGTTCGCTCTGCCAAGCAAAAGAGCTGTGTTGGCCTCAGGGACAAGGGCCTTCCCTGTCCCTGGCTGGCAGGGCTCGGGAGCTCCATGCAGACGAAGCTTTTGGCCTCAGAAGGTGCTGAGAAGGTTTGGGTGGCAACCTCTGCCAAGGAGTAGGGAGGGGAAACACTGGGGCCCAGACAGTGTGGGCTCAGAGCTGTCCTTCAGCTACAAGGTGTCATTGTGAAGGAGAAGAGGGGGAGGACAGAGAGAGGCACCATGGAGGATGGAGGATGGCAGGCGGAGGATGGAAATATGGTGTCAATCAGGGCTCCATCTCTGGGGCTAATTTCTCTGTGTGCCCACCCTTTGCAGCCAGGAAGAGTCTGGCTGATGTCTCCTTAGGGAATGCGGTGAGACAAGAGACCAAAATATCTGCCTATACGTGTCAAGAAGACATGGGCTGAGGGTCACAGTATCCACAGGAAAGTTACAACCAACCTCAAATGCTCAAGCTTTTTTGGATAGAGAACGTCCAACAGAAACTCAGGATTGGGATAACACAATGCTTTCCTGGGCCCAAGAAAAACACAGTACGAATAACCCAGGTGTCCCTGAGATCCTCTGGTCCATAAGTGTGCAAAGCTGAAGGTATGGGTAGAGAGCAAGAGATTGGTACCATTTGACAGTGTACTTGCCATGCTTTGACCTCTGGAGGACACACCAACAGGAACATCCAAACCCACTCCTCTGAAAAGTGGGCTGGGGACAATTCATTCCCCCTTCAGAAGCTGTGGGAGGGCTGGGGTTAAAAAGAAACACCAAAAGCAAAACCAACTTTTGTTTGTTTTTTTTCCATGTGCATTTGGCATGAAAACAGGGAGGTTTAGAGGAACAGCCCCATGGCCCTCATCTTGTTTGACCACGTGCTGTACATCCAGATGGTGTTGCAGTTTGTGGTGGGGACAAAAGTGGTTTCCTGTCCCTGGTCTGCATAGAACTGCAGGAAAAGAGGGTGAAATTAGGGACCCAGAAAAGCCACCCTGCTGTCAGCAGGTTTTGATTCACCACATGAGGACTGGAGCACTGCTAGAAAAGCCTGAAAAATTGACAAAAGCTTGGAAACTTCAGATTTTCACACACTCCTTGCACTCTTGGCTCATTTTGTTACAGTACTCACCTTTAATCAGCTTCCAGTTGTAGATTTCCACCTCCTCTGCCAGCTCCTTCTCAATGGCCATTGTCCTGAGGATCTCCTTGGAGTTTTCCAAGCGCGGCGGCACAAACACATATACCAGGACATGGCTGGGGTTCTTGCCACACTGAGTGGTGACTATTTCATCTGTGGGTTTGACTCTGAATTCTAGGCGGAAACAAAGACAGAGTTCATTAAATCAGAGCAAGAAGGTGCTTGGAGGAGCCACCTCAGAACCCAGGCCACAGGAAAGGCATCTCCTTGGGTTTGGTGCCACTGGACAAAGTACCATCTCTGAATAGGACCTTGATCTGTTCCCCAGCACCAGCAGTGAAGGGAGATATTAATGAAGGATCTGTGGACCTGTTCATCCAGATGTTTTCCATTCCCTCTGACTCTGGCAGCAGGATGGGGGATTTTTTCCACCAGGATCTCACCACAGGGACCTTGGTGCCGCCATCACCACAAAACCCGGGCTGAATTCCCTGCTTCCCACCTCACTCCCACTGCTGTTCTGGAGGAGGAACATCAGTGAAACAAAGGGATGAGCTGGCAGTGTAGGATCCAGAGCTGTGATCAGGCTGCCTGGGCAGCACACCCAGCTCAGCACCAGCCTCAGCACTGTCCCCACATGGGGTGCCATTCACACCTGGGCCCTACATGACTTCTCTAACATCCTTGATAAAGGAGAGCTGGTAACATTTCACTTTTTTCTTTTTCTTTTTTTTTTTTAATGTTTCTGGAGTCATTAAGAATTCCCCATGGTTTTAGAAGAAGATTTATTGCCTTTGGTTGTGGGCCTTGGAAGGCAGAAGAGTGCAGTACTACTGTATTTAGCCTTGTTCTCCCAGTCATTTTGGACGCTAAAGCTTTTCACGCTACTCGAAAGAAAATTTGGCTATAAATAGATGCCTGGGGTTTATTGTAGTAGGACAGTTATTTCAGGCCTGATTCTGCTCTCCCTCAGGCTTTCTGGGGTGGTCTTGAGCTCCACTTCTCTGAGAGGGGATGGAAATCCCAATTTAAATGGATCAGCACTAGGAATACAAGCATTCAGCTCTGCAGGCTCAGCATGAGGTGAAAGGGGACAGCCACAGCTCAGCACCCTCATCCTTTCCACCACGAGGTCAGGGTGCAGGAAAACCTCTGTCCCAGAGCATTAAACTTCACCTGCTCCAGGGCATTTATAGAATCATAGAGTTGTTAAAGTTGGAAAATACCTCTAAGATCATGGAGTCCTTGATTAAACCACCACCTTCACAGCAGGGAAGCAACCCAACATTCAACAGGCATTTAACAGCTTTGAAGCTTCACTCTGGAGCCACTCAATGGCACAACAGCATTGGGAAGGAGGAGCAGCGACATGGATTGTGATCACTAGTTCTGCCCACAGCAGCTCTGATGGCCTCCCCATCCAAACAATGCATGGCAGCAACCCCAGGATCAGCATCCCTTTAGCAAACCAAAATCACCTATTGTTTCTCTTCAAGCTACTGGGTACAAAGGAGGAAGGGGAGGACAGACACAGAAACTGCCTAGAGAAAGAAGATGGGCAAAACTTCCGTGCAGTGAAGGAAAGGGCAATTTGGCTGAGCAATGTGTGTGTGTGTGTGTGTGTGTTTGTGTGTGTTTGTGTGATCACTGCCTGGGAGAACTGGAAAACAAGAACAAAATCATTTTGGCAGCATCAAGGTGTTTAACTGGAAATAAAAGGAATATTGTACTGCAGACAAGAGCTCGAAGCAGAGAAAGTTGTCAACTTGAAAGCAGAGACCCATTGTAATGGGAATGCAAGAATGGAAGAGTTCTGCTCAGGCATCACATCCTATTCCCACCAGGCACCACAGCATAAATCCTGCTCATAAACACATCAGAAACCTTATTAAAACAAGCTGAGCTTCTGCACTTCACTCCTCTGGGGAGGCCATCCCAGAACCTCCCTGCTCAGAGGCTGGAAAACCTCGAAAATCCCAGCTCAAATAATTTTACATCCTGTTTGCTCCCATTCTGAAATGTGGCAGTGCCTCTTGGTTGTTCTCCCTGGTGAGAGCCCTCCATGAAGCTCCCTTGAAGTTGCTTATCAGAAGAGATCACAAAGAACCTGCTACATTTCCAGCCAGGCTCAAAGTCACTCAGGTACCTTTAGTCTCCCAAGGGAAGCAGGGGGTGGTCCATCAGCTGAACTTCTGATAAATCACAGCACAGAGGTATAACCTGGAAAACATTCTCTAGTGGAAACAGGAGATCTCATGCCCTGCCACATCTTTGTCAGGGTTATGGTTTAAGGAAAAACAGCTTTCCAAGGACCAAGGAGCAGCTGAGAGACCCAAAACACACTGAACATTAAAAAAGAGGTCTTCTCCGCCATGGAATCGCAGAATCATTCAGTTTGGAAAAGTCCTGTCCTCTAATATCATCCAGTCCAACTATTCCCCCAGCACTGCCAAGGCCACCCATGTTCCCAAGTGCCACAACTACACGGCTGTTAAATCCCTCCAGGGATGGGGGCTCCACCACTGATCTGAGCAGCCTGTGCCAGGGCTGGACACCCTCTTGGGGAAGGAATTTTCCCAATATCCAACCTAAACCTCCCCTGGCACAACTTGAGGCCACTTCCTCTTATCCTGTTCCTTGTTCCCTGGGAACAGAGCTCGCCTCCCACCTGTCTCCACCCTGCTGTCAAGCAGATATAGAGTGAGAAGGTCACCCTTGAGCCTCCATTTCTCCAGGCTGAGCCACCCCAGCTCCCTCAACCACTCTTCATCAGACTTGTGCTCCAGAACCTTTCGTATGTCCCAGCACCGGCCCAGTTCTCCCTGGACCACCCCAACAACTGTGTGTCAAACCTTCACTTCAAGGGATGGGGAGCTCCCATTCCAACAAACTGTGAGTATCACAGATAGCCCCATTCCTGCAAAAAGTCCTCTTTTCACTAACATCTCACCTGCTACAAAATTTAGCTCTCTGACTTTTTGTCCCACATGGAGTTCTGGAGAACAGACCATGTGCCCTCTCCCCAGAAAGCACCTTCTGTCTGTCTTCTCCAGACTCTACCCTCACAACAGATGGAGCCTTTTGGGTGCCATTGCAGCTTATTCACTTCAGGAAAGTCTTGCTGCCCTCCAAGACAAGCCAACCCTTCCACCTGAACTCATCTGATGTGGATTCAAGTCACTAGCAATGTGAATCCCTACACATCTATTCTGGGGCTTTAAAACAAGGTAAGAGAAGGATATGGAAGGCAGCTACAGGAGCAGGTTGGATCCCACCTACCTGGACATATTTTACAGCATTTCCCTTCTACTTTTTCTGGATAGTCACATGGATACTCCTTGGGGCATGTGATCTTCTGGCAGTCCTGGACACCATCCCTGCAAGTGCAGAGTATGCAGGGCAGAAGGCCGTAGAGCCGGAAGACAGGGTGCCACACTTCCCCATGGGAATAGGTCTTCCCGTTGTAAACACAAGCTGGAGGAGACAGAGACAAGACCTGCTGGTGGAAATAAACCCTCCTCGTCTTTGTAAACCCAAGGCTTGGTGGAGCTCAACGCATTTCACCACCTCACAAATGGGTGATCCTGCTCTCTCAAGGAGCAGGATACAGCAGCAGATCCGGCAGTAGCAGGAAATAGGATACCACAGCCACCCTACCCAGGAGGTGCTGTGGGGCAGAGGGACCAGGGACCAGAAGATGGAGGCTGCTGGGTTTGACCACCCTGGTGTGGATGAGAGGTAAGTGTGAGCAGGACCTCACCTGCCTCCCAACGTCTGGAAGTCTAGGGTCCCTCCAAGGCAGTCACAGGAATGAAGCACAGTGAAGAGTGCCACCTGCTGACTCCTCCGTGGAAATTTTTGGAGGTCCCAAAGTTTTCCCCAGGGCTTCATCTCCAAGGACTGGAAAGAGCCTTTCTGGAGGCATAATGGTGAGAGAGCCACCAGGAGGAAAAAGGACCTGTTACTCCCCCTTTGGATCAAGGGGGTTGCCTCCTCATCTCACTCTCCTACTCTGTCCTCCAGAAGGAACACCTGGGACAGAGGCAGGTAGGTGCAAGGAGGACATCCTGACCCCCTGTGGCACTGTCCTGGAAGGTTCATGTGGAGCCTTCCAGCTGAGCATGTCCCTTCACAGGTTCTAGATCTCCAAAACACTCCTAGGACTAATCGCCTTACAACTCTTTTTTGTAAGTTTCTTTTTGGTAAGATTCATGCAGTCTGGCTCTGGGCAGCAGGACTGAGATAGCTGGGGCAGGCTGGCAGTGGAGGAGTGGGAAGTAGGACTTGCTGCTGAAACCTGCTGCTGAAACCTGGGGAATTCAAAGTTCTGGAGAAGTCACCTCAAGACACACACAAATTTCCCAGCCTCTCCATCCCTCACCTTTCTTGTGCTTCTCTTTCAAGACAATCTTCACAGTGGTGCCACCTGTCCCCTTGGGTTTGAAGCTTCTGGGAATGAACTCCAGGGAAGAACTGAGAACAGTGGACACAGTGGCTCCGGGTGGCTTCCTGCCCATCATCTCTCCCAAGCACTGGTTTTGTGAGTGCCTCTGTGAGCAGTCAGAGAAAAGGAGGAGTCTCAGACCCAGGTAGTTGAGTTGTTCTCACTCCAAAGCATGTTGGAAAGAGCCGTGCAGTGTCCTGCACACCTTCCATCAAGAGTGGAAGGTCCAGAGACCATAGGGCTAAGCAATGACCCAAAAGCTAAAGAAACACAGAATCATTTATGTTGGAAAATCTCTCCAAGATCATCAAGTCTAAATGTTCCCCCAGCACCTGCCAAACCCACCACTAAACTATGCCCCCAAGTGCCACATTCACATGACTTTCAAATCCCTCCAGGGATGGGGACTCCACCACTGCCCTGGGCAGCCTCTGCCACTGCTGGACAACCCTTTCAGGCAAGAAATTTTCCTGAACTTTCCTCACAATTTGAGGCCTTTTCCTCTGGTTCTGTCCCTCGTTCCCTGGGAGCAGAGCCTGACCCCCAGGGGTTCCACCTTCCTATCAGGGAGTTGTAGAGAGCAAGAAGGTCATGCCTGAGCCTCCTTTTCTCCAGGTTGAGTCCCCATCACAACTTCCTCAGCCATTTCGGGTGCTCCAGACCCTTCACCATCTTGCTGCTGCCACCACCCAAGGAGTGCTGAGCAACTGGAGTCAAGGTCCCACACCAATGTCCTTGTTAAGCTACATGTGGGTCACCCTCATTGAGACAGCTCCTTCCTCTCCCCATACTCAACCCAATGCCCTCAGAGAAGAATGTAAGGCCTACATTCCTGACACAGGCAGAAAAATGGGCTTTTTTTTCCTAGATGCTCACTGGGAAACTGAGGACTGCCATTTTTGTGAACCAATTAGGATAAGAGAGGTAAGGATGGGCCATATCCTGCTCTCTCACCTGGTGGGCAGCAGGACAGCAGGCATGGGGCTGCCAGTCAGGAGGACTGAAATCCTGGGAACATCCCAGACTTTCAAGAGCAAAGTGCTGGAACAAGACTCACAGCACAAAGGGTCCCCTTGTGCCTAGTTTGGAGGTTTTATAGGTGGTGGAGAAGTATGGAAAAGGGCAGAGCCAAGAGCTAAGTGACCTAATCCCACAGACCTGGCTCTGAAATGTCACCATGAAGGAACCCACAGCCAAAAAGGAGGAGAACTGTCCAAGATTTTCAGTTCTCACAGGTCTTTTGATCTTCCAAAGACCTAAGAGTTCATAGACTCAGAATCATTTAGGTTGAAAAAGATCTTTAAGGTTATCAAGTCCAACCTGGCTCTGCCAAGTCTGCTACTAAACTATGTCCCTAAGATGTTTCAAAGGAAGAGTCTTTCCCTGGTGGTCTGAGGTCTCACCTGTACTGATACCCTTCACATAAACTCAATTCCAAGACATGATTCCCCTGCAAACCAGGTGTCCATGGTTGTTCTGTCCAAGGACCTGAGTGCCCTCCAAGAGCTGCGGGGGGTTATTTCTTTGTAGAAGATAATGGCCAAGGGCATTCTTTGAGCTGTCTAATTGCAGTGTGCCAAAAGCAATAATCTTAGTTTTAAAATGCAAATGTCACGTACAACACCTCTGTTTAACTGCAGGGGTTCCTCCTCTGTGGACTTCTCATAGGAGCCATCTGCAAGGGAAAAACATTACCCTGTGAGATGCTGCATGGAGATTTGCTCTCTTTTTGGCTGGAAGCAGCCCTCCCCTGGGCGCTGGCCCACCTGGAAGATCTGGAAGCAGGGGAGCTTTGAACATGCAATTCATATTATCCAAAGCAAATGGAGCCAAACCCCAAAAAAACTTTTCATCCCACTATCAACAACTCAGCTCCAAGAAAGACCTTGTAGCTTCTGAAGTTAGGGGGTATGAAAACACCTCAGAGGCAGAGTAACAGCTGATGGAGGATGATTAAAAATAAATGTAAAGACATTTCTCCCCAAGTCAGTGACATGTCCCAGCTGCACCAAAGAAAATCGGGAAAGAGGAACAAAAATGGCAGAAGGGGAGAGTTTGGAGGGTTTACCTGGAGCAGGTCATTCTGTGCCCATGGCCAGGAGGCCATCATGGCCTTTCAGCTTTATCTCTTGTATTAAAGAGTCATGTTGTGACTGCCCATCCTCTCTTGGGTCTGTCTCATCTGGAGACTCCCTCCCAAGTGTGAGTCAGGGGGCAAGAGCAGCAAATTCAACAGCTTCTTCCTCACAGAGAGCCATGAGAATGAAACTCAGTCATGCTGTACTGGGGTGGAAAGAGGTTTTTTCCCCTGACTATTCTGGAAACTTCCGTGCAGCAACAGTAGAATGCACCACCTCTACATGGTCCATTCTACAACCTGGTGGGTGAGTGGCCTGGAGGACTTTCATCCACACAGGTCCTATCTCTTGCACAATGCACCAGTGGCAGGTCAAAGAGCTCAGCTCTTCCAGCTTTAGAGCTGGAGGAAGGCAAATTACAACTCAGTGAGAGAGGGGAAATGTGCAAGGAAAAACCCAAGCCCACACCTTTTGTTTTCTGGTGCAACCAAGCAATAGGCCTGATTAATGTCACAGGCTTCCAAAATCTTGCTAAAGTGGCTTGGAATGGTTCCTGCTGTCAGGTTGGCAAACAGCTGGAGTGTCCCACCCTCACCCCTAGCCTCATTACCTTTGCAGACCTGGCAGCAGGAATCCGTCACGGTTAAGGGAGAGGAACACAACAGCTCTGGGCAGGTCACCAAACCGCAGTAAATCTGACCTTCCTAAGATAGCATGGAGGGAAAAAATATCATTGTCAGCATTATAAAAGGTTGTATGTCCCTCACATTGGGATGCCAGCACTTCAAACTGCAGATCCACCCTTAATCATTAAGGAGAAATTCCTCCCTGTGAGGGCGGTGAGACACATGGGAGTGGGACTGGATGACCTTCAAGGTCCTTTCCAAACCAAACCATTCTGTGATTCCATGATCAAAAGCCCTCTGATAGTTCATCTTCAAGCCTCACCAATCATTAGTGCTACCAGACCTGAAAAAGCCACCACACATATTTAAACTCTGCAAAACAACACCCGATTTGAAGGGACACAAGATTTTCTCTGACATCTACCAGGAAAAGGACCTGGAGGAGACAGGTGGAAATGGGAAGCGTGATGCTGAACCCTGACCCAGGTTCATGCCAAAACTTTGCCCTCCCTCTGCCTGAAGTTATTTGATAACACCAGAGCCAAGCACACAGACACAGGATGAGGGCTGTGGATGGACGTTCAGGTGTAGACTTTCTTTCACTAGCTTGGGGGTTGGTTTGGAAGCTTCAATCCTGCAGTGATTCAAGCTGAAAACCACAGGTCAAGGCCACTCTTGACGTTAGTGTATCTCAGTCCCACTTCAGGAAGTGGATTTGCACTGCAGAACTAAGTTTTGCTGCTTTGCAGAAGGGTAAAAAAGGATGTTCAGAAGCCAGAGCTCAACAGCAAGGTCCTCTTTTTCATGCTCTGGGTTGTCCACAAGCTCCCATTCAACCAAAACCAAGAGGTCAGCCAAGGATACCCTTAGAAAACCAAACCACAGCAGCTTCTTCTCCCACCAGGAAACCAAACTGCTGCACAAGGAACATGAGGAGGATGAGGAAAGTTTGGTAAACAAAAGGATCTGGTGCAGGTCACAGCAAACCAAACTCTGCTCTCCTCTTCGGGGAGTCCAGACATGCCTCTTCCTTCTTTCTTGTTCTGGCCAGCAGCTCACAGCAATGACCTGCCTCGGGCAAATGTCATGAAAAGTAGGATTTATCCCAGAGGCTCCAGTCTCAGCATTGTTTTTGAAGAGGGTTAGACCAGCTGTTCCTGCAGCTGTTCTAGCAGCTGACAACATCAGACACAGCCCGGACACCCCTCCATAGGCAGCGTTTTATTTTCCCCTTCGTATCCAAGGCATTATCCTGTTGAATAAACAGATACTGAGTGACAGCCGAGAGGGACACAGAACTCCACAGGCTCCTGGGGATGAAGTGGGAAAGCAGGGTAAAGTGGGTTCATAGAGGGCTCCTTCCTGGTGTTTCCCACCATCTATATGGGGTCCCTAAGAGAGGACCCATCCTCAAAAGCTGTGTAATTTCTACAACTGATCTATTCCTCTCATTGCCAAGCTCTGAGGTGTGAGGAAGCCATGGAGTCTCAGACCAGCTCTTCCAGTATCATCAATACTTTACTACCAAGTATTAACTGGTGTAACCCCTGTGTATGTACTTCTGGCATGAGAGAGAGAGGCAGTTTGGGCTCTCCTGCCTCTTTATTCTTTCCTGGCCAAACTTAGTCCAATTACTTGCTACATGCAGGGCATGGAGCTGTGGAGGTTGAACCCTTAGAAGGGTTCTGAATGATGGGTGGTGAAGGCCACACCTGCAACTGTCTTCTTTTTCATGGCAGAGGCAGCAGCTGGTGTGAGCAGTTCCCCACATGTCCAAGTCCAGTGTCAGTACTTCCAATCTGCCTTCCTCACTCCATCTCAAGGAGAAGGAGCTGTTCTTTTATCTCCTGACATTCAGCTTCTGGCACTCCACACACCTTCCCATCACTGCTGGCCTCATGCCTCCTGAGAAGGTGTCAGAACTCGGTTCTTGATGGATTTTCATAAGATACTAACCTGTGGGAGGGGGTTGGGCAGAACTGAGCCAAGCCCTGTCTCAGGACATTGCTGAAGGTTCATGGGGAAGGAACATCCCAGTGGAGCTGGCAGTGGGTGGTGGATGGGCATTCGATCACTGAGATGCACACTGAGGCTGTCCTGACTACTGCCACAGCCTTCAGGCATCAGAGAAGAAGGGCATACAGTTACTTGCCAAGGTCATTGAAACTGAGCATGAAAAGGACCTGCTTCCTGCAAATGCTTTTTGTAGACAGCCTGGAAAGCACATGCACAGGCCTTCTCCAGGGCACATCTCTGCTGGCCCAGAGGGCTGTTGAGTACTGGATGAGGTTCTAGCATAGCCCAGCTCCTGATGCTCAAGCATATCTCAGTCCTGGGTTCAGTTTCCACTTAAGTCCAAGCAAGGGGAATGAAGATTCAATTGCTATCCCACTGACATCTCTGACTGCCCACCACCCCTGTGTCTCTGCTGTCATCTCCTGGGGAAGCTCCAGCCATGCAGGGCAGGACCTGGCTGCTGGAAGCCCCATTAGACTCAAGCACTCAGTGGCAGTTGGGAGCCATCAAATCTTTTCTGGAGCTCAACTCAATCCCAGCAGCTCAACAACGGGGTCAACATTCCATGGAGAGATTTGGTTTAGGTAGCAAAACGAAATTATTCCCTGTGAGGGTCGTGAGGACCTGGCAAAGTTGCCCAGAGATGTTGCCCCATACCTGGAAGTGTTCACAGCCAGGTTGGACAGGTCCTGAAGCAACTTGGTATAGTGGAAGGTGTTCCTGTCAATGGCAGGAAGTTGAAATGGGATGAGTTTTAAGGTCACTTCCAACCCAAGCCTTTCTGTGAAACTATAGATCCCAAGAACCTCTGAATCCCAAGCTCTGGCATCTCTTGTCCATGTTGCCTTGCAGGCACACTGAGCTCCTCCAGGCTCCCTGGGGGTCCAGCATCCCAGCTGGATACTGCTGGACACAGCCCCAGAGCACTGGGATGCTCAATGGGGACAAGGCTGTCCCCCTGCCCACCCCAAAGAGCCCCAGTGGGGCCCACTCAAAACCGACCCATGTGATCCCCGGTGAATCTCTCTTCTGCACTGATAAACTGATCCTGATGATAAATCACTGTGGGTTGGTAGCACCAGGTCTTCATGAAGTTTTTGACCTTGTGGGACAGTCTTGGGGTGCAGGAGCAGAGCCCAGGCCCTCCCCACCTCCCGTGGGCTCTGGGGTGGCTTACAGAGCAGCTGCACTGCACACACTGGTTGGGTTGGCGGCTGGGGAACAGCTCACTGTTGGTGAACATCTCCCCTTGCTGGTAGGTCGTCCCATTGTACTGGCAGGACTTGACGGGCGCCCGGAGGCCAGAAGGGGAATGTGGCTCTGGAAAAGAACATGAGATTGGAGCAGGATGAAAGCCAGCCCTAGCTGGACCTGACACAGCACGGATGGTCTGCAGATTCCCCATGAGCCCGACCCAAAGGGACAAGGAGCCCTTTACACACCACAGTTGTCATGGAGAAGTGGCCAGAGCATTGCATGGTTGGTTGGGAATTACGATCCCAAAAGCTTCTGGGGAATGGGGCTGCCCTGACTGCACTGAGCTCAGCACAGAAGTAAAACCTGGAAGTCCGATCTCTAACAAAATTCTTGATTTTTTCCCCTCCCCTGGTTGTAATGATCTTCAAATGCAGGTGGAGTCAGGTAAAAAGGGTAATTAGCTAAAAATTAAAATTAGGCTTTATTTTCTTCCTAGTTTTATTTCCTAATTTCTCAAAGCACTGATGGTTTCTGATTGATTTTGCCATCACTCAGCTAGGGAAGGTTTTGGGGCTAAATCTTGAGGTGATCTGTAGGATTGAGAATGATTGAGGTAAACTGAATAGTGGAGAGTTGGGGAAAATTTGAGATAAAGTATAAGGCACAAGGAACATTTTGGAGGACAAATATGAGGAGACAAAATGAACACTTTGGGCACAAAATGTGAGTTAATCTGTAGGGGAGAGAATGAAGATTTTGAGGTTAAAATGACATAATCAGAATGGACAGATAGTGAAAATTGTGGGGGTAAAACCTTAGTAGGGAAAGAATGAACATGTTGAAGTAAACTGAGGCCATCAGTAATGGACAGGTAGGGAAAACTTTGGGGGTAAAACTTGAGATAATCTCTAGTGTAGAGAATGAAGTTGTTAAAAATATTCTTTTTTTGTGGTTTGTTTGTTTTATCCAAGACATTTTGCTGGCAAAGGATCAAAATAAAGTGCTGGTTTCTGGTTTGCCCCTGAACTGTGAAATAACATTTTGTCCTTACTCTCAGGATGGGGGGAGGGGGGAGAAAGTGGACTGGCAGAGAGCCTTTTTCCATCAAAAATGATATTTTTGGAGGGAAAAAGTATCATGAGCAACCCAAGCTGCTGTGACTCCGTGAGCAGCATCGCTGCCTTGCCACAGGTCTGAGCATTTGAGGTACCACTCTGCAGGACCATGGCCACCTTGTTCTCTCTTCCTGAGGGATGTCCACCTACCAAGACACCTTGGGCAGCACTGCTGGGGGTCCGTGATGGGGTTGGCACATTGCAGAGCTGGGCACTGGATCCGGTAGCACCTGATGTTGGTGTTCTGGGGAGAGACAAAGATGGTTCATTTAAATCCACAGGGAACATTCGGTCCATGGTTGTCCCTGCAAGAGGAAGGAGATGTTGGGTGGTGGCCACATTATCATGACAAATTGTGCGCAAACCCAGCCAGCTCATGGTCTCTCATCAGCAGAGATCACCCGTGGTCCAAGAGTAGTCCTGAGCCACCTCCACTCACAGCTCACTAACTCTACTGAAACAGAATCACAGAATCACAGATTGGTTTGGATTAGGAGGGACCTTAAAGATCATTCTGTTTCATCCCCCTACCATCAGCAGGGACACTTTCCACCAGACCAGGCTGCTCCAAGCCCTGTCCAACGTGGCCTTGAACACTTCCAGGGATGATGCAGCCACAACTTCTCTGGGCAACCTGTGCCGGGGCCTCACCACCCTCATGTTAAAAAATCTAACCTAAATCTCCCATCTTCTGATTTAAAACCATTCCCTTAGTCCTATCACTATCTGCCCATGTAAAAAATCCCTCTCCATCTTTTTATAAGCTCCCTTGAAGTACCAAAACGTCCCCCCATGGTCAATGGCAACTCCTTCACAAGGTAAATCCATAACCCCCAGGGGGATGATGGTTTTTTCAAAAGGGAAGAGATTAATCCAACGTTGCTATGGGGATGGAAAGGGCTTCTCAAAGGTCAAATTAAACACTCACGTCAAATCAGATGTCAAAGCAAAGCCCTAGCACAGGAGTGTCCCCACTACCTCCCACAGCCCCTCATGGGGGACATGCCTCGGAGCAGCTGCAGCGGATGCAGTACATCAGCCCCTGGGGCTCCAGGTAGGGGTGCCAGCTCTCCCCTGGGCTGTACTTCTTGCCGTTGAAGTCACAGAATGTATCCAGCCCTGAAAGTTAACCAGAAGAAGCCACATGAGAAAAAGGGATAGTCCTCAGGAGACCATCCTCTGCGACGAGAACAGCAAGGACAGCTCTATGTCTTCATGCTGTTCCCTGTGAGTAGCTGATGGCCACATCCCACCCACCAAATCCCAGATGGAATATGTTCCCCAAAAAATAGGAGAGCCTGAATTTAGGAGACATTTTCACTGTAACACACACACATACACACGCACACACACACACACAAAGGAGGAAAGAAAAAAGAAAGACAATTTTGGGTAGAAACACATTCTGGAGGAAAACCTTTTACTCTAAGAACTTCAGCTCGTTCTCTCCAGGATACCCAGGCAAGCACTATCACCACACCAGGCCTAAGGAGCAGGACTGGGCTGGCTTATCCCATATCCTTGGCTTTACCAGGCTTGGTGCAGCACTGGTCTGACTGGAGTGACTGGCTTTTCATTTATGGGGCTGTCCATGGGGTCAGCAAATCCACCTCATCCATTTTTTGCCCCCCAAAGCATAAACACATGTGGGTTTTTAATTCCTCCTTGATCCTATTATCCTGAGAAAAGCCAGTTTACAGCTGTGCTCCTGAACAGGAGGTATGTCTACCAGAAATGATCCAGACCTGGCTACATGGCATGGATTTAACCTCAGGACAGCACAGGGAGAGCAGTGAAATGGTGGGTGCCCAGCACAAGTAGTGAAGGAGGTCCCCTTCGGAGATTTCTGCTCTCCCTGTATTTTAGCAGATCCCTATCAACCCTCTCCATTTCCAAGTCCTTGGTTGCACACCAATCCTTTGGCAGGACCAGGCTCACCTGCAGCAGAAGCCTGTGAGACAAACCATGCCCACAATCACCAGCAAAACCCTGGGATTTTGTCCAAAAAATACAATTCAGTCATACTTAATGTTCACATCCACAGGCAACACCTAGTCCTGCAGAACCAAGCTCCAGCCTGCAGCAATCTGGACTCTGTAACAACCCTAGTGGCTGTTCTCACTCTCGTGACATGTTCCCAAGCTCTGACCAGGCAGAGGGTCACACCAGGACTTGAGTTGTTTCATGACTAAGCATACACCCACGTGGTGTGGTGGTTTAAGTGCTCATCCCCACTGAAAACTGAAGGTGATTTGAAAGCTTATGTCATTGAGGGGATTTGAGGTAGTTTGGGCAATGATGTTGCTCAAAGGCACTGGAGACATTTATGTTCCCTGAAGCTTTTATGGGTCTTTTAAAACCTTACAGCACCCTGGGGATGTGGGAGAGGGCTGTTTTCCAAGGCAGAGTGCCCAGCTCCATGAACTTGGATGCTGATCCTGCCAGGTTGTTGGGAGGGCTCCTTGATGAATGGCAGAGGATTCCAAAATTATCCCAGTGGTGTTCATCACCCCAAAGATGCTAAAAGCCATCCTGTGCTCTGCTCTGTCACCTGTGGCCCAGCAGTGGTTTGGAGAGCCCAGCTGCTGCTGTCGTCTCACCTTGCCAAAGCAGGCGATGTCACCTGCTCAATGGGTTTCCCCCATCAACCAGACAAAACTCATCCAAATATGCTTGGAGTGGGCTGCAGTCCCTCCTCCAGCTCCTGACCATCCTGAGTGTGAACCCAAGCAATGCTCTACCATGGCCAGACCCTCTGACCAGTAGGAAGGACAGCTCTGTGGGTCTATGATGATCCTTATGGGTCTCTACCAGCAGACCTGAGCTCCTCGTTGGTGGCTTTAAGCATTAGATTCTCCAAGCTGAACCTTCAAAGGAGCTGTCCAGACCTCCTATCCAAGCACAGCAGTGTGGGGCCAGCATTGCCTATGCAGAGATGGAGATTTGCAATAATTTTGGAGTGGATGTCATCAGAGGGACAGGCAGAGGTATTTTCCTTCCTTTTCCCTACATCATCCATATATCTTGCTCCAAACCTGTTGACAAGTCAACAAAACCCTACTCCTGGCCACACAGGACAGGAGTTCACAGCAAACCACACAAAACTGGTGAGCATGCAGCTGGGAAATGCATGAATCCAAGACAGAGAGGGAAAAAAAATCCACAAAAATCGTTATACGAAAGAAAATTACTTAATATTTCCCTGTTTGCAGCATCTTCATGAATTACACTGAGGTGAAGAAATCTAGTTGGCTTCCATGTGCCATGGCCCTGCTCAGCTTTGCAGGCTCTCCTGCCGGTTGGCTGCTCCATGCAAACATTTAATCAGTGGATTAAATGCTTTTAACATTTAATGATTTAAACAGTGGATCCCTGGTTTGGATCCAGTCCTCGAAAGCAGGCTGATTCATGTCTGCGAAGGGGATGCCAGTAAAATTAAAGCTGACTGGCAGCACTCAGCAGCAGGAGACACTTGTCAGCATCTCTGTTTAGAAAAAGGCACTAGCATGTTTGGATAAAAGCAAGCTGGGGATGGATATACGGTTGGATGGATGGATGGATGGATGGATGGATGGATGGATGGATGGATGGATGGATGGATGGATGGATGGATGGATGGATGGATGGATGGACGGATGGATGAGGCTTAAGAGCAGAAGGCTCTGGATCATTTTTTCCCAAGCCAAGTTAATAATTTCATTTTCAGAGGTCAAACTTTGGATATTTTCCAATTCACTTGGAGTGAAAAACCATTTGTGGCAGTGAATTGCTCCCATGTTGTTCAGTCACCTTATTTATTGAATCTTCAGCAAGAGCATGCTTGGAAAAGTCATGTGGGTTTACTTCTCATTTTCCAGAGAGGGCTCGACAGTTGTGGAGTGCTTTGCAGCACGAAAAATCCAGGTGAAGACATCACCTTGTTTTTCTTCTCAAGGACCTGGCTAGCCTGGTCCACATCACTTGAAGACACAACCAAAGCTTGCTGATTGCAAACCAGAAGCTTCACACTGGAAAGTGGCCCTATGAGATCTGGAAGCAGGAGCAGAGGCGGAAAGGTGCAAGTTCTCCACTGCAAACACCTCCAAGAGCAAGTGCCACCTAACCAGTTCCTTCTCAAATACAAGAAGCCCCCAGTACAAGAGTCTTCAGACTTCCATTATGGGTTATAAGGACCAGAAAAAACAACTGAAAGCCATGGAATTTATTCCTCTGCTGCCCAGCAGGCAGTCCTGTGGCCTCATGTCTAGAGGGAGGGTGGGAGTTTTCTTGACTGGGGACCACTTGGTTACATCCAAATTATGGAATATCCCAGCCAGTGGCCTGGTCCTGTTCATCTCCATACTTACCTGTCCATATGGGCCTGCTGTCTCCAGATATTTAGCAAAGCCCAGCTTGGCATCAGCCAAGACCCACAGCAAGAGTCTGGACACCCTTGGGAAGTGCTTGAGGCTACACCCAAGCCCTGGTTTGCTTTGGATATCATTAAATATCATTAATTAGGATTAATCACATCCTAGATGGCAAGGAGGAATGTACCATGAGATGGGAAGTATAATGGGAAGGACAAGGCAAGACAGGGCTGTTACCAAGAAAGAGGTGATCTCTGGCCATGGCTGGAAAAAGAAAAAGCAACCAGCTTGGAGAAAGCCTGGAAGATTTAGGATATGTATTGTGGGAAGCTTTCCAGCTACTAGGAGATTGAAACCCCACAAGAGTCTGTCACAGAAGGTCTGAGACAGTCTGAATCCACTGGAACACGTTCACAATATGATTTAGAAACACCAATCTAGGGTGACAAAGTGAATAATGTGGAGAAACCCACCCTGTGCTGCATCCAGTAAATGCTGACATCTCTCACACCATGGGAATGGAATGTCTCTTCAAGATCTTTCTCAACAACTTCATACACCAGCCACCATTGAGATGCCACCCCACATATTCTTGATCTGCTCTAGATCAGTGAGAGACCACAAAATGAGGGGAAATGAGCAAGACACCTGTTATACTTTCAGAATCTCATTGGAATTCCTTCCAGAGCTTGGAGCTAATGCCCAGCTTCACCCAGCTTCTTGCTGGTGGACAACAAAAGGGAGTAATGAATATTCGCATTCCTTTTTGATGGCTGAGTGGGGGCCCTTTTCTTTTCTCCCTGCTGTCTGGGGGTGGGAGTTGTGGCTTTTGGGAGAGCACTTCTTCAGGGGTTTTTTTGGCTCTGCCTCACCTTTCCCTCCCTCACCCCCTCCCCCCCACTCCCAGTGCCAGGGGATTTGGGGGAGGGATCTTTGGCTTTTGGTCTCCTTCCACCCTGGTTTTTGTAGCACACAGAAAACTCCGGTAGGGAGGCTGCTGCTATTTCTGTGCTTCTGCCCAGCTCAACGCCTCTTCTGTCAAACAGAGGACGTCAATGCCTCTTCTGTCGAGCAGAGGACAGGAGAACCGGGGCTGTGTGCCTATGCCTGGAGCTGCCGCAAGGACGGGAACGCGCCTGTCCTGCACCACAGAGTGGGGGGGCCCCTGTCGTCTTTCTGCCATCGATCCTGCGGGACTGAATCGAGGCTGCTGTGTCAGCCACTGGTAACTGCAACTGTTCTCGGCCCAGTGGTGGCGACAGAGAGGGGCCACAGCCGGCCGGGGCGCAACATCGCCACCTGCTGTCCGTAAATATAATTGCATCCTCAGGGGAACAGAAAATTTTTTTTTCTTTCGTTCAAAGAGTTTATTACCAACTGTTTGTTTGGTCCTTTTCTGGACATGATAGATAGATAGATAGATGATAGATAGATAGATAGATAGATAGATAGATAGATAGATAGATAGATAGATAGATAGATAGATAGATAGATAGATAGATAGATAGATAGATAGATAGATAGATAGATAGATAGATAGATAGATAGATAGATAGATAGATAGATAGATAGATAGATAGATAGATAGATAGATAGATAGATAGATAGATAGATAGATAGATAGATAGATAGATAGATAGATAGATAGATAGATAGATAGATAGATAGATAGATAGATAGATAGATAGATAGATAGATAGATAGATAGATAGATAGATAGATAGATAGATAGATAGATAGATAGATAGATAGATAGATAGATAGATAGATAGATAGATAGATAGATAGATAGATAGATAGATAGATAGATAGATAGATAGATAGATAGATAGATAGATAGATAGATAGATAGATAGATAGATAGATAGATAGATAGATAGATAGATAGATAGATAGATAGATAGATAGATAGATAGATAGATAGATAGATAGATAGATAGATAGATAGATAGATAGATAGATAGATAGATAGATAGATAGATAGATAGATAGATAGATAGATAGATAGATAGATAGATAGATAGATAGATAGATAGATAGATAGATAGATAGATAGATAGATAGATAGATAGATAGATAGATAGATAGATAGATAGATAGATAGATAGATAGATAGATAGATAGATAGATAGATAGATAGATAGATAGATAGATAGATAGATAGATAGATAGATAGATAGATAGATAGAGGTTAAGAACTGTTATCCTTTTCTATATATTTTTCTAATTAAAGTTTTGTTCTAACTTTAAAGAGAGGGGCTATTTCTTTTTTTTTTTTTTTGTCTGGCCTTCTTGTGGGAAGAAGGCTTTTCCTTTTCTCTCTCTCAGCCAACATAGATATCTTAGCTCTCCTCTGAACTAAGACAACCCTACAACCTCCTTGTTGAACCATTACATTGGCCAGGGTCCATCAGAACACTCCCAGATATAGAATCACAGAATCACAGAATGGTTTAGGTTAGAAGGGGCCTTAAAGATCATCTAGTTCCAATCCCCTGCAATGGACAGGGACACCTTCCACTAGAATTTGACCACATCTCCTAACTGTGAATGCAGACAAGTACTCGTGGGCCAGCATGGCCATAAGACCTGTCCCTTGAAACTCTCCAGCCCACTGGCACAGCCCATTTGAGCCAGTTTCTTGCACTCTTCCACATTCACAGTGGATGAAGACATTCCCATGGGTGGTGTGATTCATCCCACTGCCTGGGCACTTTAGCCATGGCTGCACTAGGGGCCAAAACAGGTCAGATGGTCTCTTGCACTGACCCTGAGCATGGCAGGAGAAGCCAAGATGAGGTGTAAAACTTGCACACATGATGGCTACCAAAATACCATGTTCTGCTGCCAAATCCTCCTTTGGCTCAGGCTCAGCCATGCTCACTTCACCTCCCTCTGGAGGACTCAGTGAAGTCAAGCCACAGACACACACACACACACACACACACATGCCCACACATACACACACACATACATGTAGCAGACCCTACCTCTACATCCCCTTCTCCCACATCAGGGTTTTCCAGACTTCCATACAGGGTTTTGAATAGTCTTTCAAAAAAAGCTGCTTTTATATCCCTGCTCCACCATCCCAGGAAACAGCTCCCATTGTTATCCCGCTGGGTCTCTGTCAGTCATTCATGACTGACATTGGAGCTCCTCTATGCTGCAGAACACTTGGAGTCCCCAGAGGTGAATTCCTGATGCAGGTAAAGCCTTGACCCATGGCTAGAGAAGGGCTGATGCACCTGAAAAACCTCAAAGCATGGAAAAGGCTTATCCCAATTTGTTCATCCACCAAAGGAAGCCTCCACGAGTTCTGTCCCTCTGTTTCCCAAGCAGGGACCTTCACTCCAGGTGCCAAACTGCTTCCAACAAGGATGTTACTGAAACATCTCACAGAGGGGACATTCCTATATCCCCATATGGCCCCCCTGGAGCTCTACCCAATCAGGAAATGTCCTAGTGGGGCTCCCAGCCCCAGCAGTTCTTTTGAAGGTCACACACCTGCCAGCCAGCACCGTGCTGGGCATGTGGGGGGCAATTTATGCAAACCAGTTTGCAAGTTTTAAGAGTGACCATAAATAAAGTGCAAAAGGCACTGTCTGGTACAGAGAGTCCAGGCACTCCTCTGACAGCCCTGTATTTATGAAGGGCTTAAAATGCAACTTAGCTGAGAAGGGACTGGTTAAAATACATTGGACCCTTGATAAGTGGCATCCCAAAGACTCCACTCACATCTACAGATCACATCCCATGCACTTGCCTTGTTCTGTTCTGGGTTGGGAATATCTTCTTGGGACTTTGTGAGCCTGGAAAACTCTGTAGCTTTGAAACTGGAGCCTCACAAAGCATCTCTGAGCTCCCCAGGATGGAGAAACCAAATAAAGTCCCAAACCTAGAGTATTCCCCATGGGCTCTGGAGCAGCAGATGGGGTCCAAATTTCTCCCACTCCTTCCCAAGAGAAGGTTCAGTTGTTTAGAGCATGGTGTGTAGCCCATGTCTCCCCCTTACCATAGCCATGATAGCATTTGCTTTTCATCCTGCTTCTTCCCATCCTGAAGCACCCAGTCCCTCGTCATGCTGGATCCAAACTCATAGGACAGAGGGATCCCTCAAACCCCCTTTTCTCCAGCAGTCACGTTAAAAAGAAATGAAACAGCAACTTCCAAGCTCCTGGGGAAAACCACTGCCCCATACTTTCCAGAGATGCTGATGTTTAAATGCTTCCAGCCAAAACATCATTGCATTCAACTATTGCCCCTGAATTACTTAGAATGCAGCACATTCGGCCCAGTAACCTGTGCCTCTGATACTTTTTTTTTTTCAGTTGAGGGTGCAAATCCCCTAAAATAGACTCTTTCTGTGGGCAAATTCTTTTTTTCTGACTTGCCTTCAAGCCTAAGCATTTCTGCTTCTCACCTATTTTTAGCCATGACACTGTAGGTCCCTTGGCTGATGAGTCTGCTCATAACTAATTTATTCCTGTCTTCACTCCCCCTGAACACTGGGCCCTGAGAAAAATTTGAGGCTGCAGAGGTGGATTGGTGGAGAGAAGTTTACAATTTGATTAGGATCTTGTCACCAAAACTACTCTGCCCTGAGCCATGGGGCACCTGGAGCCCTGGCACCGTGAGATGTTCCCTGTAGTAAAGCTAAAGTGCTACAAAGCTGGGGGTGATCCTGGACCTCCCTGCTTCAATTCTGCTTCTATCCCATAGTTTCCAGCTCTTTATCACCATTATAAGTCCTGTAAATAGATCACAACACTTACTACCAAAGCAGACAAATCCTTTCTGCCCCCACTCATTATGGTTAATGTCTGATTGTGCTCTGCTACCACCAGCAGGCACCTCCAAAGAGCGAAAACATCACATAATGCCTGTTTCATCTTCTGGAGATGTCTCCATCCTCCTCCTAAACTGGGTACCACAGCAGCACTGGCAGAGGCAGCGAGTCAGACCCACATCTCTTGTACAAGAAACAGGGTCTCTGCTCTGGGTCTGGTGACTTCAATGAGCCAAGGAAAGAGTGCCAAATTCATCCAGATTTTGCTCTCCAGATTATGCACAACCCCATCCATCTCCCTGCCCTCCCTTGCCCCAGGATGGATGAGCAATCCAGCACTCACAGCGCTCCAGGAGGACGATTATTTGCCTAATGCACTGTTGGAAGTGGGCAGGTTGTAAATCACCCTGACACAGCCACCGACTGACTCCGCTGGGATTCTGGGAGATTAAAAGGGAGAATAAAAGTAGGGATACAACAGGTCCTGCTCCGGTTTGCTCAGAACTCCAGTGGTTTTGCAATGTTGAAGGGGTGCTCAGGGGTCCCAGTGCTTTGCCCAAGCCAAACGCACCTCCTGGCCCAAATTAATACCTCCAGCACCCTCCAAGCGCCTAAACAGCCTCAGCCTAGTCCTTCCAGCTTTTTTTGTACAAGTGTCGAACCACCCTTGCCCATTACAAACTTTTCTCTGCCGCAGTTAGCCATGTGGGAGCAGAAGTGAGAGACAACAAGGGATGGACATGGAGAAAAGGTCCCAGCTTTGGTTTTTTGGGGGTAATTTCCCCAAATTACCCTTGTCCCCATCCACTCTCAGAGAGGAGATGCACCTGTGCGGGGTGGGATCTACGCAGGCAAAGGGGAGCAAGTCAACTCCCTGTCCTGCGGCATTCTAGCCCATGGAAAGGGAGTCCCAGCACTTCAGCCCATCCCTGCCAACCCACGGAGCCCCCCAGCTCCCTCACCAGCACGCAGGGATGTGTTCGGCGCTATAAAAGACCTCAAAGCAGCTGGGGACAGCAGCAGACAGAGAAGGAGACAGCCGTGATCCCAACAGTGCAGGACGGGAAACCTGGGACATCCCGGCCATGGAGGTCCATCCAACACCTGCAATGGTCACGAGCCTCCCCGTGTTCCCCCCACCTATGCCCGCAAAGCACTCCCGCAAATTCTTGGACATCCCGGCGACAGGGAAACTGAGGCACGGAGGGACGCGGGGCAGCCGGTAGGGGAGAGGCGAACACTTACGAGCCTGAGCTCGGCCCTCGGAGGCGAAGAGGAGCAGCAGGCATCGGAGGAGGAAGGCCAGGGGACCCGCCCCGGGTAGCATAGCAGCCCGACAATCGGCGTCGGTCCCGGTGCCGGGGTGTGCTGCCCAATGTCCCAGTGCTGCTCCCGGTGCGGTGCCCGGTGATGCCTCGGTGTCTGTGCTGAGCGTTTTGCTCCTGCTGTCGGTGCCCGACGATGTCGAGTCTGGATGTCGGTGCGCGATGCTCGGAGGTGCCGGGGGTGCCGGTGCCTGGGGCTGTCGGTGCCCGAAGGTGCCGCAGTGCTGGAGTCGGTGCCGGTGTCCGGGGGTGTCGGCGTCGGTGCCGGTGCCCGTGCCCGGCGGGGCTCGTCTCGCTCCGATCAAAGCCACCTCCTTTAGGGAGAGCCGAAGAGTTTGTTGATATTAAAGGCGGAGAAGGGGTGGGGGGATCAGTAGGGTGGGTTTTTTTGAGTTTTTTAAAATAAATTATTATTATATTCCCACTTTTTTGGGGGGTGTTTTAGGAAATTCCTCGGCGGCAGGAGGGCGGAGGGAGGACGGGCGGGGAGTAGTGCGGGAGCCGCAGGGTTTAACCCCTGCCTCCCTGCAGCCCGGCCAGGGAGCTGGAAGGACCCGCCAGGCTGGACCCCAGGCTGGACCCCGGACTGGACCCCGTCCTGAGGGGTTACGAACCAAAGGGTGACATTAATGGGATATATCACCGCCCACATACACGGGGCTGCACTTCTCCCTGTCTAACCCCACCTGAACACCAGGCTCTGAGATGCTTGAACCTCACCAGGAGAGGTTTAAACCCCTGTGCGGGGATTGAGCCCATGCAGAGATGCAACTAACCCACTCCAAGGTGAAGCCCTGGCACAGTCCTGAGCACCCCAGGCTCCGAGTGGAGCAAAGCAGAAATCCGAGGTGCAGTATTCCTTCCCAGGCCTCTGCTTCACCATAGAGGTCCCCAAGTGCCATAACTCCCTCCCCAGTAAACTCCAGTTCCCTTTCAGTGCCATGGACAAGTTCCTTCCTTCCCGAGGCAGCACAAAAGGGGCAGAGGTTTCAGCGAGACAAAGCAGTCGGGACCACTCTCCCCACCAGTTGTTTGACATTCCTCCAGCTGAATAAAGCCATTTAAACAACCAGCATAGCCCCAGCCTGCAGGAAGCCCCTGGCCCCACACTATGATTCCCAAACCCTCCTGCCACCATCCCAGTGGTGTGGAAAGTGTTCCCACCTCATCTGCCCTTCTCCACATGCTGGGAATGAAATGCCATCAGTTGGAAAGCCACCGGTCACACAGTCACCCCTGGAGAATCCAACTGGCCTCCAAACAATGTTGCTCCTGTTCCCGCTGCTCCCCAGATCCCGCACGAAGTGGTGTAGCTCTGGCTGCCAGCCTTTCTCTGCTTGTCTGTGGGGCTCAGCTTTCTGCTCTTCAGGAACATTATGGAGAAGTCAGACAACACTGAATCTTCCCTGAGCAGCTGTGTCCACTCAGCAGTGCTGCTTCACCTCAATAAAGATATTAAAGGGGTTTTGGTAAACAGCAGGTTTCTTCCATCTCCCACTAGAAATGGCTGGCACCCCCTTTTCCAGCTTTTCTCTTGTACAGGGCAGACTTGAAAAATCCATTTGCAGCATAGGTCTGTGGGCAAGTTATGAAAATGCTTAGAATAATGGGGATATGAAGCCAATGGGGACATGAAGCCCAATAACATGAAGTTATTTTGCGCCTCTCCTGTGACAGCAACAGCTAAATTCGGGACTGTAGATGCTGGCCCCATATCAAGACTAAAACTTATGGGAAAGTTCAGGCCTGTCCTAAGTACAGATCCAGGAAATAAAGGCCAGCCTTGTCATGAGCAAGGTGCTGTGTTACATCTCTGTTGGGTCTCATAAACAATACATTCACCCTTTGGCAAAACCCAGGTGCTTTATCTTCATCTGTAAAGGAATCTGTCTGACAGCTCAATAGTGCCAACATCAATCCATGATGATTTGCTCCAAAAAACATGGCATTGGTCTACAAATAATAAAACCTAGGTCTTTTTTATTTGCCTTCTTGTTCCTAAGTCTTTAGGTCAAGCTCCCTTCATGTTTACTGGGCAGTTGAGAAGACAAGATTGTTGCCTTTTTTTTTTTTGAGAGTAAAAACAGATTCCTCTACAAACTACTGAGTAAGCAGTATGGGCTCCAACAACATCCCCCACCCTGAGAGCCCAGTGGCAGAATTGTGACCTGACCAGGCTGCAGGCTGGAGGAGCTGGCTGCATACCAGACCTTTCCTTGGAAGTTTCTAGCCCTGCATCCTTGACATTTGATCCAACATGGGCCAGGAGAAACACACATGTGAGGGCTGTCAGCTGCAGGGAACGGAGCTGGAAACCTGTAGGACCATGAGATGCTGGAAGTTGGATTAAAGAAATCTGGCTGCAGCAGTGAGCCCTGTCCCAGAATGGAGGAGCTGCTGCATCACTCAATGTCAGGTTGCTAAAACCTGTAGCCTGATGTGGGTTTCTTCTGCCCAGGCATGAAGGTTGCCCATGCCAGGGAAGGCAGGAGTAAGTCCTGATTATAGAATCATGGAATTGTTAAGGTTGGAAAAGGCATCTAAGATCATCGAGTCCAACTGTTCCCCCAGCACTGCCAAGGCCACCACTAGCCCATGTCGCCAAGTGCCATGTCCACACAGCTTTTAAATCCTTCCAGGGTTGGGGACTCCAGCCTGTGCCAGAGTTGGGCAATGCTTTGGGAAAGGAATTTTCTCTCATATCCAACCTAAGTCTCCCCTGGCACAACTTGAGGCCGTTTCCTCTTGTCCTGTCCCTTGTTCCCTGGGAGCAGAACCTGAGCCCCACCTGACTCCACGCTCCTATCAGGGAGTTGGAGAGCCCCTCACAGCTCTCTCAGTCATTCCTGGTGCTCCAGACTCTTCCCTATCTCTGTTCCCTACTCTGGACACACTCCAGCCTCTCAGTGTCCTTCTTGGAGTGAGGGGTCCAAAATGGCCCCCAGGATTGGAGGTCCCTCATGGTCACTGTTCTGGTCCTACTGCCACACCAGTGCTGACACAAGCTGGGATGCTGATCAGGCACCTGCTATCAAGGATGCATTATCCATGATCCTGCAGTGAAAACTACAGTCCCTGCTCATGCCCCACAGCCAGCCCACCCCAGTGTCAACCATGCAATCCAAGCTGGCACTATCTTCCTTTCATCTGAGGGACAAACACACCTCCGTGAGTTCATTCTGCTTTTATTTTTAACCACTGAGCAAAATCATCACAGCCTAGTGAGAACTCTGGACAGCGAGAGGGTGGATGGGGTTACCCAAAACAGAGGTGAGGTTCCTGCTGTAGTTCCATAGTCTCCCTCCATTATTCCTTATGACTAGTGACCATATCCTTTATCCTTGCCATGCATTTAAGAAGAAGTCAATGCATCCCACATCAGATTGCAAGATGTCCAGATTGAGTTAGTGAAGCTGAAGATGGGCATTAAATGGGATGATGCATCCCTGCCATATTCCACAACATACAGCTAAATCAAGCAAAATCCATATTTCCTTCATGCCCCACCTTCATAAAATCCCAACCTATGCCTGGAGCCTCATGTGTTTCCTCTCCTCACCTGGGGATTTCAAAGCTTGTTTTTGCCATTTTTGCAGAGTCAAAAGCTCCAGGTTCTTTTGCAGAGTCAAAAGCTCCAGGTTCCTCCTCAGACCCGCAGGAGGGCAAGAATCACATCTCCAAGGTCTCCTGAGAGCAGAAGATGTGCTACCACCACTGTCCAGCCCAAGCCTTGCTGCAGAGTTCAAACAGGGCTAAGGCACAGCCCTGACTGATTCCCTCCATCTACTTTCTCACACCACCTTATTTCAGTGGGTTTATTCCACCCTCCCACTGCTCTCCTCAAGGAGGGCATGACCTGACCACGTGCCCTGGGCTGGTCCCAGCATGTGGCAGCAGGTGAGGAGGGGGGATTCTACCCTTCTGCCCCACTCAGTTGATACCCCACATGCAGTGTTGCCTGCAGTTCTGGGGCCCCCCACATCAGAAAGACGTGGATCTGCTGGAGTGAGTCGAGAGGATGTCATGGAGATGCTCCAAGGGCGAGAGCCTCTCTGCTCTGGAGACAGGCTGGGAGAGCTGGGGGTGTTCAGCATAGAGAAGAAAAGGCTCCAGAGAGACCTTAAAGCCCCTTCCAGTGCCTAAAGGGGCTCCAAGAGAGCTGGAGAGGGACTTTAGACATGGGCCTGAAGTGACAGGACAAAGGGAAATGGCTTCCCACTGCCAGAGGGCAGGGTTAGATAGGATATTGGGAAGAAATTCTTCCCTCTGAGAGTGGTGAGGCCCTGGCACGGGTTGCCCAGAGAAGCTGTGGCTGCCCCATCCATGGAAGTGTTCAAGGCCACGGTGGATGGAGCTTGGAGCAACCTGGTGGAAGGTGTCCCTGACTGTGACAGGGGGGTGGAATGAGATGAGCTTTAAGGCCTCTTCCAGCTCAAAGCAGTCTATGATTCTAAACCATCTCTCTGAGCTGCAAAGTCAATCTTGCCTCCATGCACAATGCCCCAGGAGCCCTTCTCACCAGTGACTCCACAGCTCTGCTCCAGGTGAGAAGAAGAGAGCTGACAATGATCCTTCAGACTGAGCCTTGGCCTTTTTTATACTGTTCCTTCTCATGAATTAGGCCAGTGTTTGAGCAGTGCTGCAATTCACAGCTGTGAAACCACAGGAGAGGAGCTCACTCCTTCACATGAGTGACAGTGTAACCCTTGAACTCCTCACTGGGGTCCTTGCAGCCACCCTCCTATTCCCAGAGCCTGATTTTGACTCAATGATGTCAGGAGATGTGCCTCCAAACCAGAAGTCAGCACTGAATGTCTCCTAGAGCTGCAAGGAGCCACATTTCTTGCAAGCAATCACCACCTTCTCATGTGGCTGCAGTTCTAATACAGACATCACCTTATCCAGCACCTGATTCCCAGCTCCCACCCTGATTTCTCTGCTTCTCACCTCTCCTGTTCACCATGGAGCAGTCCCAGAGATTACTTTTCCCAATGGACCACTTGTGAAACTCAGCCTTGCCTGGGAGCTTTCTTGTGTCTCACAACACACATCAAGCTGCACAGTTCCTGACTCCCTGACTTGTGTGGCAGGGTAAAGGAGGAGCAGCCTTTACATTTATCATTCCACAGTGACCTAGCAACCTGCAGGACTCTTGCTGGAGGCAACATCCTTTGTTACAGCACCTTAGATGGAAAGTGTGTTCCCAAGTGCTTTGTGGAGTTACAGCAGGATCCAGTGAAAACCTCTGAGGGTGTGTGCCAGCTCTGTGTTGCACCTGGGAATGTCTTTTCTCATAAAACAGCCAAAAGCACTGCAGGCAGGGGTTGTTTTCCCATCAATCTGAGTGTTGGTCGTCTTTCAAAGCTCTAAAGCTGCACTTTTGGGGGACTTAAGGCAGTCAATGACTGATGAGGCTTGAAAATATAATTTACCAATGGAAGTATGCAGTCCAACCTGGAATGGGAAATCGGGTCATTTCTTAAAATTCTGTGCATGTTGCCAAGCACAATTCCAAATAAATAGTAAATCCAATCCAAATAATCAGGGCAAACCAGTGATATAGAGAGGACAGTGAATAAGAGAGTCTCCTCCATGGATGGAGATCAGCAACCAAATAAGAGAGAGTGGTGAAGAAGAGCTGGAAAAAGCAAGGGGGAAAGAGGGAGAGGAAAAATGGGGGATCACATGCCATCGGCCTGTCTGTATTTCCTGTCCTTTCTGGGACACATTCCACTTGCACCTCATGTAAGTGTCTGTTTAGGGCTGACATCATCAATGGGAGGATCATGAAGAGAAACGATGGTAGCAAAACCCTGCCAGCTCCTCGGAAGAGGTTAGAAGCAAAGGAACGTTCCCTGGCAGGCTGGGGAAGGCTGAGGTTTTGGCTGGGGACAGGAGGACTTGAGGCAGGAGCCTTGCATGGGCTTAGGATTCCCTCTGCAGGCCAGTGCTGAGCTCCGCACATCTCAAACTGGTGAAGCACTGAAGATTGCTTTGGAGTGGAAGAGACCTTAAAAACCACCTAGTTCCACGCTGCTTCTTCTGCTGCTTAGGGAAGGGACACACCTTCCACTAGTCCAGGTTGCTCCAAGCCCCATACAACATGGCCTTGAACACTTCCAGGGATGGGGCAGCCACAGCTTCTCTGGGCAACCTGTGCCAGGGTCTCATCACCCTCAGAGGGAAGAATTTCTTCCCAATATCCCATCTCACACCACCTTCTCAGTGTAAAACCATTGCCCCTTGCAGGGGTTTGAGTTGGAAGACAAGCTGGACGCATGGAAATCAAGTTCTGTCCAGGGTGGGCTGGATTTGAGGAAGTAATTTGGGAGAACATCTGGCAGAGATCCCTTTCCAAATCCACTGTTGCTCAAGCATATACAGAATCCTAAAGCTCTGCATGGCTGCTTGTTCCACAGGTAATTTTGGTGGGGAACTGACTGCTTTTCCAATGTTCTCTGTCCCTTCCTGAGGGCTCTCCAGGGTCCAGATCCCAGGCTGATCCTATGGAATAACACACTCCATCTGACTCTGTCCAGAAGCAAGTTCCTGGCACACAGTTAGAGGCTGTTTCTTGGGCAAGAATTTTCTCTTCCTCTCTCCAACTGTGGCTAAAAGGTTTCAGGCTTCACCCCTGTCCCTGCAGTGACATTTTTGCTGATGCCAACCCAATATAGCCGAGAGTCTTCAGAGAGGTGCTAAAATATGACAAAAACACAGATTGCTTCAGTGTCCCAGTAAAGAGAAGAAAAGCAACAGATATTTCCGTAGTTACCAGTACAGAGGCTCTGCCTCCTCTAGTTTGTTTTGATTCACCTTCTGTTGTGGTTTAACTCTGGCTGGACTCCAGGAACCTACCAAAGTTGCTCTATCACTGACCTCCTTGGTTGGACAGGGGACAGAAAATATACCAAAAGACTCCTGGATTGGAATAAGGACAGGGAAAGATCACTCACCTGTTACCGTCATGGACAGCACAGTCTTGAATTGGGCATATTATTGAATTTATTACCAACAAAATCAGAATAGGACAATGAGAAGTAAAAAAAACCTTAAAGACATCTTCCCCCTGCTCTTCCCTTTTTCCCAGGCTTAACTTAATTCAAAATTCTCTACCTCAGTCCCAACCTTTTACCACCTCATTCTTTTACCTAACTTTCTTTTATTGAAATTTAAGCCTGGGATTTATCTGGTCCCACAGGAATGTTGGCCCCTACCTGCTGTCCTACCTGAATAAGTATTTGTTTCTATTATATATCTCTATAATAAGTAGAAGAGACTATCTCAAATGCCAGCACAGCTCAGGGGACATTCTCAGCATAAGGATGTGGATCTGCTGGAGTGAGTCGAGACGATGTCATGGAGATGCTCCAAGGGCTGGAGCCCCTCTGCTCTGGAGACAGGCTGGGAGAGCTGGGGGTGTTCAGCATAGAGAAGAGAAGGCTCCAGAGAGACCTTAAAGCCCCTTCCAGTGCCTAAGGGGCTTCAAGAGAGCTAGAGAGGGACTTTAAACATGGGCCTGGAGTGACAGGACAGGAGGAATGCTTCCCACTGCCAGAGGGCAGGGTTAGATAGGATATTGGGAAGAAATTCTTCCCTGTATGGTTGAGGAGGCCCTGGTACAGGTTCTCCAGAGACATTGTGGCTGCCTCATCCGTGAAAGTGTTCAAGGCCACACTGGATGGGGCTTGGAGCAACCTGGTCTAGTGGAAGGGGGGTAGAACTGGATTATCTTGAAGGTCCTTTCCAATCCAAAACATTCTGTGATTCCATGATTTGTCTTTAATAACCAGTCTGTTTAGTCCCCTGTCTAATATAGCAGAGAGGTTTGCATTCCCCTTTTTCCCAGGAAAAGCATGTGCATTTGGATGCCACAGCCTCTCTCCTCATCCCTTCCCTCCTGGAAGAGCATCCCTCTACAAAGCCTGCCCAGAAGAAGAAGCAGATAAAGGGAGACACCACAAAAAGATCCCAGTAACCTGCTCCCAAGGCAGCTGACAATCCCACAGGGATAGAGCTGGGCTTCACTGGACACATCGAGCCATCCCAGCACCACTTTCTCGTGCCCACGTCTCGCTGTCTTGCTTTTCAAATCCTTGCCTGGCTGTTCGCTGCCTTTGCATTCTTGCCTATCCTGCTCGGGAGCCACAGCCTCTATATGCCGGCTCTGTTTTGCAAAATCACCGGGGTCGTGGAGTGGACAGGGGCATCCCGCAAGGGCCAAGGCCCCGTGACGTGACCCCCCCTCCCCTCTGGGAGCCCCTGTCCCGCCGAGAAGCCCCTCACGCCGGGCACGGTTCCCT